>JBCEWB010102195.1:31592-66619 GCA_039654565.1 Peronia peronii | reverse complement strand
AAAGTGTGGGGGGAAAATTCAATCTGACACAGTTCAAAAAACCATGAAAAAAATTTGCCCGGTCAGGAAGGAAACAAATTTTTGGCCAAAAAAAAAAAAAAAAAAAAAAAAAATCTAGCCATCCGTTTGATTTTGCTCACACTCACAAAGACTGACCAATGGAGAAAATGGCAAATAGCTAAGTAAAACAACAACAACAACACACAAATACACAAGATACCCAAGCAAAACTACCTGTGCTAAACTAAAAGTTTAAAGCTAAAAGTGAAGGGTTAAAACTGGGATAAATTAGGGAATGTTTGTTCTATCTTTCACTGTCACCGGTCAATCACTGGTGCCAGGGTCAGTTCTGTCCACTCTCCAGACACACACACAATATCCTGAGCTATTTCTTCCAGTCGCTGACCTGATCCAGTCAGGGTGACCCACAGCAATAAGCTGCCCATACAATGACAGACAGTGACAGAACTAGCCTACACCTGTCAACTGATACTGTCACTGCTGGAATCCTCAGTCTGAACCACTGAAGAATAGATACGGTAGCAGCCTGTTCTATCTTAATGCTGTCACTGCAAATCTGGACAGCAGTACTTTCCATCTCAAGCTTCTTTATCCACTTCACTATCTATGAGACTGTGACTGAAGATCATGATCATTCATCTGTTGTTAATATTATCACCTTCAACACCGTAAAGAGATTATAAAATTTGTTCTCTTTGAATCTTGCATCGTGTAAATTCCATAATTTGACAAAAGATAAAAAATTAAAAATCTCCTGTGCAAGAGAGAAAGAAAAATATCAATTTAAAAAGTGTTGACCGTCGTGACGATGTAAACAGCTGATAAAGCGTCACAACCTAATGTCACACTCTCATATACATGGTGACAATGTATGTTTGACAGGCCTGTGTACCAAGCTGACCATAACCCTCCTAGCAGAGGTACAGGAAAGAACAGTCTCTCTCCTTCTCCCCCTGACTCCAGGCCATGAATACAATCACAAAATTCTGGTGTATAAAAAAGTCATGATATCTTAAGGTTAAGAGTAAAAACAGGAATCAAACTTTGCTCCATCACAGGCAGAATAAAAATCTAAATAAATACAACAATGATATACATGTAGGCTACATAACTTAAGGAATGGATCACTGTATAAGCAGAACTGTTCATGAATAACTTAATGTCCACTTGCCATTTCTATAGCTATCTTATAAACAACTGGCCAGCCTGAGGTACAACAGTGACCTTAAGGCCTGGATGTTGAGTACTCTGGTTGGTTTGAATGTGGGATATGAGGGGGAGGAGGGGAGGGGGGGGCAGTGAGTATCTTCACTACTGAGGGAATGTATCAGTTTGTGACCACATTTGGTGTTACTAGAAAACTGGTGACCTATTGCACAGGAAAACCTAGTACACAGCCAGTTAAAACAGAAATTGTGAGTGAATGACAAACAACAGAGTTTTACTTGTTTTATATAGTTCTATCACTGTCTGCACTTGGTGAATAAAAAGGTATGAAAAATAATCAATTAATAGATAATGTCACATCCTTACAAGACCAAAGTCACAAACAATGTAATCAAATAGGTCACCCACCTCTTCATGCCTACCATTCACAAAGGTATATTCATGCCTACAATATATATTGTATAAGTTACTCAAGCCTTGGTTACTTCACAAAGATACAAATCAAGCTTTGGTCAGGTAGGAACTTTGTACAACTGTTTGATCATAGGTCTCCTTTAGACCTTGAGGACAAATGTTTTTAGACAAATTTGAGATCAGATGACAATTTTTGTCAAAGCTTGTTATTGTTCTTCTCTTGTTGAGGAGTTGTACATGTTGTTACATGATAAATAACTGCTTGTGAAAATATCAACCTCCAGTCATACTAAATCAGCTGATAACTCACATAAGCTGAGTACCATGGCCAATGGGAGATCGTTTTGCACATTGTCTGCCCCTGATTCACCCTCCCAAAAGAGGGACTGTCGCCATTAGCGTAATGGGAGATCATTTTGACCAGCCCCATTATTTCCTTTTGCCAGACAGAAAAGGTGTTGAGCAAGCAATGTAACCTGGAAAAAATCCCTTGACTTTCTGTTATTTGAAAGACCGATCACAAAATAAAATTAATAAAATACAACAATAAGAAGAAAACATTCTCTTTATATCAGATTTTTAAAATATTTTTCACAGTGTATGTTTCAAGCAAAAGGTGCAAAAGTGTTTTTTTCCTCTTTCCTCTTTGCACTACCTGTTCCACTCCCTCTTTTGTCTGGTAAAGGGAAGTAATAGGACTGAGCACAACGATCTCCCATTTCACTCAACTCAATGAAAATCTCAAGCTGACAGGCTTCTTTGGATTGTCCACATGACAAGCATGGCATCTCATCTTCACATTAGGGCAAATGTTAAGGCAACCATTCCTATCCCCATTCGGGTAAGAATTTGTGAAGACAATTTTTACCAAGTCAAAAATGGAAGCAATATTTCTAAGAGTAGTGAAACTGGCACCTGTATAAACGACCCATACCAGAAGTCCAGTCTGATATGGATGTGAGGACTATCTACCCAAAAACAAAGTGGCTAGCCGGACTTATTGACAACACCTGTCGTTTTGGATTATAGTATTATAATGTTAATTTTTACCACAAGCTGACAGTCGTCCGTGGCCGAATGGATAAGTGACCAGACTGTTATTACGATGAATCCAGGTTCAAATCTCAGCCATGCCATTTTTTTTCAGTAATAAAAATGTAATATGTGTGTAGTTGACATAGTTTTTTAATGTACAATTTTGAGGGATTAATTGAAGGAGATGCTTTTGCTAGATCTTGTGTATGCCATCCACTGAGAGTGAAGGATTCATCTTAACTCCAATGCGTTCACATCTGTAAATCTGTATCCTTCCTTTTTTGTTCTTTGTAACGTGTGTGTGTTTGTGTCTTCTTGACAGAACGTTTGTATTTTTCTGTCTTTTTTTTTTGAGGGTGCAGTTGAAGAAGATGTAGGCCTACTGTCATGTAGAATGGAGTAATCTGGATCTAGATCTAGACTTCATTCAATATTTCAAACATTCAGAAAAAAGAAGATCGTCAAGCTTGATGATAAAACTTAACCATCATTTACTGATTAGCATATTTTTAACGAAAAGTGTTTAGAGCTGCACCCATATGCCTCCCATCCCCCTCCCAAAGGAACAAGATACAGTCATAGAACTTCACGGCTACATGATAATGACACGGACTGAATAAGTCTGGCTAGACTTGGAGACTATACAGGCTTAAGTCCAGCTAGCCATGGCCATCCAAAAACTGACCTAAACTCCAAAAACATAAGAAATTGCCTGTTGCACTTCCATAGCTGTTCTCTATATTGAATTCTGGTAATTTCTATTGAGGAAAGCTGAACTGACTCATACAATTTGATCATTTACCTCTCATCTGTTCAAATAGATTTTTCTAGCTTACATACAATTCACAGAGATTACCCACATATCCTGAGTATGTATCTCTTATATCAATATCACAAGATCAACTTTTGTAAAGTAAAGCTGAATATCTGAATGGCTACACAAATGTCACCATGGCAACACTGCTAGGCTAAGCCCATACCTGAGGGAGCCATAGTCCTGACACTGAGCTCATAAATCCATGCCTGGGTGGCCAGCAATTCAGAAATGGAGAGATCCACAGTGGTGTCAGAACAACAACAACAACAACAACAACAACTCAGCCAGAAATCAACGGCTGGCTGTATGACGCGTGGTCAGGCCAGGCAGGCGGTCAGTGCTGGTGAGCGATGTCGGGTTCTGAAACTGACTGTCACTGGAGCCAAAGGCCTGGGCAAAGGTTTAACTGGACCTGACATGAACTGCTGTCTGTCTGACAATATTCCATGTGCCTATAAGAGAGAAAGACAGTAACAGTCACAACTGCGGCCGGAGACTTGAATCAGTTCAGCTGTGCACATTCTCCTCACATTCATGACACAAATGTGCGAAACAGCGAGTGCCAAACGAAGATCCAGGACACAGATGTACAACGTTTCCTACCGTACACAGACAGTAACAATTAGAAAATGACAGGCAAGCATGGTACAGAATATTGATCGTCGTTTGAGAGATCTCCTTCTCTTTCCTCTAGGACTGTAATACTTTCTTGTTCGTTGCTTCATTGGTTGAGGCCTCATATTCCCGCAGGTCATCCATGGTCATGTCTGCACAGATAACAGAACAGAGAAAAAAAGAGGTGAAGGCAATCCCTCTGTCTCTACAATGTGAATCTGATAGTAAGCTAATCCCTCCACTAGCTAAGCTATCAATTCAACCATTCTCTTGATAATTTTTGCACAATTCTGGAGCTGCCCAACCTCAACACAAATCAAACATATGAACCATTGCAAAAATTGAATTTGATAATATGACATGACACCAGTTTTATCATCGCTTGCAGATATATGCATATTCATCTCTCTTCCAATTTTCTATTATCACCACAGGAATGTCAAACTGTTTTCACCAAAAAAGTCAGAAAATTTTACCCCTCTCCGGCGATATTTTATCACGGCGATCTGATGCTGTCCTCTTGCCTAAGACATTTCTAGAAAATCTAGACTTTTCATGCAAGGAGAAGTTTGCATTATTTTGAGAGAAGTTTTGCAAGTTTTAACAAGATCCTGGAAGAGGGCTATAAAAATATATAAGTAGTGGAAATTCCAAGAACTAAAAATATCCCACAGGTAGTGCTGTCATCTTAATCACTGGGCATAACTATACTAGAGATCTAGATCTATTTTCAAGATCTTGATCGCGAACATCTGCCCTTTTATATTAGTCTTTCTAGGACCATGGGCACATAATCTATTGTTGTCAGTATTCTGATGTGCTGATTTTCCATCAACAACTCTCAAGCGGCCACTCAACTGCATGTTGTCAGTTGTGAGGAATTAAACGCTACAAACTTCGATCTCGATCTTTAAACAGCTGCTGAACAACAGTTCAATTCCTGTCCACAGCATGCGCAAACCTCTTTCATTCTTCTGGTTTCACTATTTTCGTGCGGGATTTTTATTACAAACTATTATAAAACCCGGACTATCTTGTCAACACAAAAAAAGGTCAGCAGTTGAGCGGCCAAAAGTACGAAAGTCGGCGCTGACCAAAAAGTCGAAATTCCGACTACAGTCAGAAGGTTGACATCCCTGTCAGCAGCTGGGCTGACCAGCCCCCCCCCCCCCCCCCCTCACACATATACAGACACATACCCAAATCATTTGTGTGAGAACCACTCTTTATCTCCACACAGCCACTCACATCCACACCATCTCCTGTTCACTGACTCAGTCAGCCACCGAGTCAGGTAAAGATCTGATCTGTATCAGCTGATGAGGCAAGACACGGCAGTTACACCTAACTCTCTCACACACTGATCGAACGACTGATAAACGTGACGGAGCTGTGAAGTACCAGGCATATAGAACTATATAAGGGAAGACTCCAACCATCAAGTTCAAGTTTCCTAACTACCAGTACTTACCTATCCACTCATCTATCCACGCAAATGCCTGTCTGTGGCCCAGGAGTAAGATGTCCCGCACTGACTGTGAACAGAGAAACAACATCATCATTTGTGTGACAGTCACATGTGACAATGGTGGTCTCACAAGATAAGATAGATAAGATAAAATAAAATAAACATTTATTTGCCCTCATAGGGAAATTCCATTCACAGTTAATGAAATACAATATAAGATACATTCACAGTTACCTGCAGACAAAAATAGCATGAATAGCATCTGAAGAAGGTAGATTCAGTGAATATTGTCTCAACTTGGTATGCAGTTTGCTGATGGCAGAAATGAATTTCTGTAACGCTTACGATTAGTTCTTACATACTCACTTCTTTCAGAATAGTTCAGTTGGTATAAATAATATAAACATAAAATAAGCAAACAAATTAACCAGCAGAAGTACCAGGACGTGCACTACATATATCTGAGTGCTGTCTGGCCTGGAACATCCATAGTTCCTTCAGCAGTGATGTGACCACACGGTGCATGCAGCCTGATAACTACCAGTTCCCCTAGCGTGGGCATGTCACCCATGTCTGGTCAGCCACAGAAAGTGGACAGTGGTCACTGGGTTAAACAACAACCTCAGGTCCATGGTTTGCTGCAGCCACACTTACAATACTAATAACAGGCATGTTGGAGATACTGGCAGACCTCTCTAACCAAACCACTCTGGTGGTCTATCTGTCAGGGATGTCAAACTGCTATGCAGAAATTGGAAAATTGTATGCATCAGTCCGTACGGCACAGTTACATCACGCTAAGGCACAAAAATAAGCCTACCAGTGCTATGCTAACAGAACTTTGTAAGTTTCCAATGGAATCCAATGAAATGAGCAGATAAATGATAATCTTGATCAGCCCTGACGAAGAGCATGTGTAGAAGTATCATATTGTTGTTTTGACATTCATCATGGAAGACCTGAATAGTATTTTTTTAAAAAATGATCAGCTGACAAACCTGCCAAAATAAGACAGTCAGTGACGATCATAAAGTCAGATTTCTGACTAAAGTTGGAAGTTTGACATTCCCTGTCTACAGTTTTAAACTGCCAATGGCTATGCCACAATGGTCTAAGTACAAAGTCAGGCTATATGTTGACAAACAGCCATGCCTCAGTTAGGCTGGCCATGAAACCAATCAAGCAAAATGGCAAGCTTAGACTGGCTTATACTGTGACTGTGCTTACTTCTTCCAGTCACTGCCTCTCCTTCTTATTACCATCCAATCTCTTCAAAACATACATGGTATATGCACATAGACATTGCTTACCCTGTGAGCAAATGATTCCACCCGTCCTTGCAAGCCAAAGACTTCAAACCTGACTTTTACAACTTTGTAGGAACACATCAGTGGGGATGATTCTTCCTGCAAATGAAACAAACAACCTTATAGCTTACAGAAAGTTGCAAACTCTGTATAGCTCTCCAGATATGTCATACTGGGTGAAACTGAAATGTCTGACAGTGAAAGCCTTTGCTGACACTCAACTGGGCATAAATCCTAAGACATAAATCACTGATGTGTAAAAAAGTAGTCCATGCCTTATATGTTATTTCCTCAGAAAGCAAGAAAAAAAAGATGTGCGGAAGATGGGAACGTGGCACTGTTTGCTAACATGATCAAGACAGCCATACTCCTTCACATCTGGCAATGCCCCCTTCACCCTAAAAAAACAAAAAAAAAACAAAACCAGAGGAATATATTGTATACGGTGTACTAACACAGACAAAAACTGATAATCCATGACGCAATGGAGCACCACACTGAAGGTTTGAGAGATGTGGAACTGCAGGGTTTGACTTACCTTCCAGTCTTTACCCAAAGGTCCTCGGTCAGTTTTCTTGGATTTGAATGTGGTCAGGTCCTGAGGAAATCAAAGCATTAAGTTCTCGTTGGCTGCCACTGACACAAAGGTGTTTGAGTGTCTGGACATGTTCTGACACCTCGCAACAAGATCACAGCTCATATACTTTGTTCATGAATTGAAATGCTTTCAACAATCATCTAAATTTCATTTTCTGTATTTCTATAATGGTGACCAATCTACTGGATGGAATAGGAAAGAGAAGTTCCTGCTTTACTGTAAGATCTCCACAATTGAGAACCCCCTAGGACAACTGAGTTGTCAGCCCTTCCTGCCAATGTTTACCTTCTCTGACTTTACCTCGTTTTCCTTGTAATATTTCTGCGGCAGAGGATCATGGGCTATGTCGATGAAATCCACTTCTCTCTTTTCCAGCTCCTCTGGACTGAGGTTCACACACTGGAGATGGTCAACAGAAAAACACATTACCAACTGATGGGTCAGAAAGATGGGGGAACACAGCTCAGTTCATGCACACAATAAACAATGTTTGAATGTCCTCTCTAGTTAAGTTACAACCTCTATGTCCACTCCACACACAGATAATAGCTATATGATCAAGCAAATTGCTGATGTTGCATGAAGTTTGTGATGCACCATTATGGTATCTATGCAAAAAGCTGGATTGCGATGACTTTTCCATCTTCTCCCACACATCTCAGCCAGTTTCCAGGATTTGCCCTCCCTCTCCTGCACAGTCAGCTACAGCTACTGATAACTCAGATCAACCAAAACTAGCTGGGCCTATTTTTAGCTGTCATGGTTATAGAACATGGGGCAAATGCTATGAAACCTTGAAATCTATGAAACGGAGAAATGAGCGAAACATTTTCCACTATTATCTTCCACCAAGTCTGGCATTCTTGGCATTTCCTCTGGTTTGCTTGATGGAACTTTTTTCTATCATCTCAAGTATCTGTGCAGGCGATCCCTTGAGGTCTCCGCAGGGCTGGCAAAGACAGGGTAAGAACTTCTCCTCAAACCCCCAACCCTCTACCTTTGATGTGGGCTCTGGCCCTGCTCAGCTGTTGGTCACTAAGCAGACAAACAAACAAATAAAAACACAGCCAGACAGACAGAGTGTGGAGATGTGTACATTCACTTACATTGTCTGTGGTGCCAGCGTTGTTCTCATATCTGGTCTCTATGTGGATACTGAAGCGTGGCACAAAGGAACACTAGGGACAGATGGACAAAATCATAGTTTCAGTTTTGTATCATGTTGATATACGCCACAGAGCGAATTCACGGGCACACAGACCAATTGGTCTACAAACAATAGACAAGAGGCAGAGAGCCATGCAAACTGAACATTATACAAACTGCACTAGAACCTGTGGATGATAAATACAGTAATCTCCGCCTAAGATCCTGGTTGCTGGGAGACAAAAAAAGTGGGCTTTCAGACGGATTGAAAAGCTACGCAACCCAACTGACCAAAGAATGTCTTCAATATTATGATTAATAGATCTTTACCGTTAATAAATATTTTACTATGCGAATAAGTAAAACCTTCGTTCCTGTGTGTTGTAATTAGATTGCACACTTCCTGATCTTTCTTAGCGTATAATTACATCAATAATGTCCAGTGTTTAAATGCTGAGTGAGTTTTCACACAACAGTATCACTGTTGAATGAAAATATGCTATTGCTATGTTACCCTACGGTTAATCGTACGAGTGACTCAAGTGTTTACAGGCTGACCAAAGTAGCAAAACAACTGATCAGCCAGCAGGCTAGACTTACTCCTCCTTATACACAGAGTCAACCACGGATGCTGTCCCACATGTTGTCAAACAAAGAAATGCTTACGGGTTAGTCCACATTGTGGCTGATAATGCATTCATATATCAAGCATCACCTCCACTCCTTTGTCTACCTGTTTCCTCCACCCCTGTCCCCATTTTATTGCACATCTGGCACTGTGCGTTTCTCTTAAGTGGACAAATCTGATGTGAAATTACACCGCAAGTTCTCCCTTGTCTTGGCCCGACACCGGGCTCTTAGGCGGATTTTTTATTTGAGAGAAGGTTTTTAGAGGGATAAATTATAGAGAAAAAATTCCATTTTAGACAGAGACGGATTCTTAGGCGGACCAGACTCTTAGGCAGTGGGGTTATTAGATGGAGACCACTATACCAGACTGCATCATCTAGGGATATCAAAACTATTCTCATTAAAAAGTTTGAAAATGTGCCTTCATCTTTAAGTGGGACTATCCAATTATCTGAGACACAAGTCTGCTAGGTTGACAGAACTTCGCAAGTTTCAACTAGATGATTTTCAGGGAAAAAAAAAAACAAAACAAAGCATACTAGCTTCTCTATGCCATTGTGGATGTCAGTTTTTTAAAATGGGAATGTAAACTGATCTAGACCCCCAGCCATACCATTTGTTTTCATTGAGGGATTCAAAAAGTGTTTCAATTCAACCATCCACTTTCACATGACTGCCAACTGCATGCTGTCATGGGTGTTCAACTGAGTAATAGTATTAGTAACAATAAACGACTGCCCAGTGGGCTCAGCAAATGTCAAACGATCGTGTAAATATTAAAAAAAGGTCGATGACGACTGAAGGGTCTGAATTCTGATTACAGTTGGAATTTTGACATTGCTGATCATCCACATCTATACTAAACCTAAAAATCTTGACAGTGAACATTTGCCAGCTAAAACACCTCATATCAAGCATAGACAGCACAGGCTGTCAAGGAGAGTTTCTCATGGTCACCACTCAAGCACTGCACCCACAGATGGGCTGTAAAACTGCCATAGTGAGGGATACTTTTATTAAGTCAATATCTGCTAAGGAAATATTGACTGAAATCTTTGTCATATGGACAGCCCAATACATCATCCACACCCTTCAACAACATCTCTTCTCTAAGTCTCTGTATGGCCCCAGTAACCTAACAATATAATTCAAATAACAAAATATGCAACAATAGAAATCTACTTACTGTGTACTCTGATGTAGTTCAAGGTTCAGATATGTGGATTCAGATATGTAGAAAGAAAATGAGAAATATATGAGGTGAGAACCTGGTAAGAGCAAAAACTCAGGGCAAAGACATCATGGAGATTATCTGTATGTGGCAACTCAACATTCTAACATATCAAAATCAAAGACTATAGGTGATAAATCATTTCCTGATACACATTTTTATTCAGTAGTCTTTCTCACCATAAACCAGTGCAGTGATAGGAGATTTGTCAGATAATATACATTGTTAGATCTCTATCCTTCAGCTACTGTGCGATGTGTTTGACAGGCTAATTGTCAACTGATCTATAACTATGACCCTCGTAACAATATCTTTGTGCCAGATGTGACAATGGGATAGTGTTCTGACCTATTACTTCCCTCTGCCAGACACAAGAGGTATGGAACAAGCAATGTTGCTCTAAACCTACATCACCAAAAATTCTAAGGAATTCATTGTATGAGGACAATGCTTTCTCTTTATTATCATAATTTTATTCATTGGGGGAGGGGGAGGGTGATGATCAAGCTTTCGAATGACAAGAAGTAAAATGATTCTTTCCTCTATACATGGCTTGTTCAACTCCTCTTGTGTTTGGCAAAGGAATAATGGGGCTGGTCACAACGATCTCTTATTATGAGAGATGAGATGGAGGAAAGATCACGAACAATCGGTCACTTTCACCCACTGAGTGTGTGTCAACTTTTACCCAAGGAAATGAGAAAGATCTGATGAGATGTGTGGATAAAAGAAGTCAAACCTGTGATGGTATAGGGGAAAAAATTCCAGGCTTTCTCCGTGATGTAGAATACCTTTGGTATCAAAGAACGGACCCAAGATGGCAGTCGGCTGATGAAATGAACAAAAGAAATTATGTCACATCATTTTACACAGACATCTAAGAAGGAACTGAGAAAAAAAACGTAAAACATTCAGCACTGTCAGTTTACACCACGAATATATCACTAGTCAAAAAGCATTTGTTTGTCACAGTCTGACTTTGAGGGTGTTCAGGATACCAAAACCATCTGACACAGTACTGCTTTGAGCTACTTTGCTGGTCAGTGAGGACGAACAAAATTCCTCAAGCCACCCAATCTGGCTCAAGTTATCAAACTGTGGCTTGGACTGGACAGAATCTGGGATACACAGTTTTTGGGTCCACTGGTCCTACTAACCCACTCTCTAAGTGATATAAGTGTTTCCCTTTGTCCAGGATTCTCTCACACACCTCCTCATCCAAGAACAATGGAGATTCACCGCTCCATCTTGAGAGTCAGATGATGGTTCCATTATGGACACAGTTTCAGGTGTGTTATCACAGGTCAAACACAAACTCTCACACACTTCAGCCTCACAGACACACAATTCTGGCTCCAAGATAAAACTGTCTTATACAATTATCATTCACTGCAAACAAAGCACGGGCATACTGGCTAAAACAATAGGAAAATACAACGAAAATAAAACTCACAAAATGAATATACAAGGCAAACAAACAAAAGTAAACAAACAAGGAAAAAAAAAATGCTACACCCCCCCCCCCCCTAAAAAAAACAAAGTGCTTACTAAGAAAAAAAAAAAAAATCAGAAACATGATGTGTGGAGCATTTCTCCCAGACCCCCCTCCCCCCCGGTTGACTTACTTGGACAAGTGAACTCTTTTCTCGGTGTACCTCCCTGTACCGTGAACAGGGTCTGTGCAGTCTTCATTGCGCACAATTTCTACCCCTTCACCTCTCTCAGACTGTTCATGGCTATGCTTGGCAATCATATACAGCTGGCCAATCTGATACTGGAAACACCATAAATTGGCACAAAACACATAAATTCCCACTCAGTGAGTAACATGCTTAGAAAATATGACAGCATCCTAAAACTGTGGTGTACATCCCTTAAAATAATAGTACTTGAAAAACTGAACAAGAAGTCTGCAGTTTCTTCCTTTTATGTCCCACATAATTCATCACTTCTCTTTTTGTGACTGTCTGTTTTTCTTTCTATTTTTTACAAATCAAAGGGCACTGGTCAGAATAACAATCATGTGGCCATCTGGTTACATGCCTTCTGTGAAATCAGTTATGGTTAATTGAGAAAAATTCTGAGGCAGCCTGGAACAGCTGGAAGACTGATATTGTCAGGCTCATAGAACGGTAACTTCCTCAATCACTTTCAGCTATTGCGAGAAAAATGGTTCATTCCACAGTATACAAATTTGTGCAAGTTTTGACTGAAATTCAACATTGGAGACAATGCTTTAAGACCAACCTTTAGTAAAACTCAAAGCAATCTACTATGGTATGAAGTCAATTTGGTGAAAAAAATAATACTTTAGAACAATCATGACTATGAGAATATCTTTTAATGTAGATCATGTAGAAATTCATCTGGGAGGAAGAAGGGAGTGTAACTAGCAGCTTCCAATTTCAATTTTGTAAATAATAGAATAAGATGATGTCACATTTCCTTACTTCCTCCACTGACAGTGGCATGCATATCCGGTACTCCTTCAAGAGCATTCTCTCGATAGCAAGAGTCTCACTTCTGCCGACAGGCTATTTCTCCATTCACAGACAGCTGATCAGTTGATTGGGCCGCTTGTTGAATGTCAGCTCCAGCTACTGAACTTGCGCGTTGTTATGCCTAAGCAGCTTCAAGCAACTGATAACTGCCATTCACTTTTCCTGGGTGTCTGTTAGTGAGGGAAGAAAAAGAAAATAAGTCCAGTCACAGCCATATTTTTCCTTTTTTTTTTGGTAGCAGGTTTGTCGATTATCATTTTTGCTCTATCTCCACATAAATTTTTCCCTGGACAAACACAAAATAAAATATGATCATCTATTTCACTGAGGTCTGAAACTGTGACAGTGCAGAAAATAATCTCATAGTGCAATTAAATGGCTATGATTTTGTTAAGCTTTTCAACCTCCTGTCTTGGTGCTTATCTCAGCTGTACAAAAACGCACAAAAATATAAGTCTGCGAGCTCAATATGCTCTATCACTTTTAAGCAATTAAATCGAACATGACATAAAGAGAGGAATTTTATACTGATGTGAGAAAAATATCAAATTGTGCTGACAACAGCGAGGCCACAATCTATCTCTGTCTATAATAACACTGGCAATTTCAACAAACTGAATACATCATCATGATATAGGCCTACATTATAAAGGCAATAAAAGTACAAATAATTCAATGACAATACTATGTTTAAAAATATGGTGGGTGAAAACTGAAAGTCAATGACTTGTCAGATATTTTCAATAAGAAAGTCTTTGAGGACTCTAGATCAATGCTAATGACAATTTCTAGTTTACATTCCCAGGTAATAAGTTTTGTGTGAGGAAGATCTAGTAAAAGATGATGAAAATAATGAATGTGTCACTGTCAGGCATTCCTTACAAGATGTAAGATCCCAACTGCTCTATCCAACATAATATTCTAAGACTATTCATTGTAGTATATTATTGTTCACATGGTGCAAGTGCAAGTTCGGTTATGCAACTGATACTTCGATACTTTTCATAAAATCGATACTATACTTCTACAGGAATGCTGACCCTTGCACGCTTCCTCTCCACATTAGGTCCAGATCTAGATCTAGATTTCAATCTAGATCATATCTACTAGAGATCTAGATCTAGATCTTGCAAACACCAACTCCTGCTTACAAGGACAAAACTGAATATGTCTGTGAATTGTGTGCTATAATAAGGACTACAATAACGTTAATACAAACAAACATCCTTCCCCAATCATTATGTTATTTAGAATTAAATCTTGATCTAAAGTCTAGATTATGTAGTATAGAATAAATTCCTTGCATTTCTGAATCTCGATATTGTCATTATTGATCTCGACCTAGATCTAGACCCCCTGGACTTCCCTTATTGATTTCTGGATCATAGATCTGATCTACTTCCACACAAAATCTAGAACACACAGTGGGATACAAACCGGTCAACCGCCAAATGCCAAATGACTTAAAATCGATGAGCGGGTCACCGATTATTAATCACGGCATGCCCACCTGCCCATCAGCGAGTCGATCGGCTGACAAGGATTGATTTTCCAGCTTGCCCGCGGCCACCGGAAACCGTCTCGTTTGTCAACAGCAAAATGTTGCACACCATTAGAAACGAAGAGAGACCAAAATGATGATACCTCAGTTTGTTCCGCCAATTAATCATTATTGGTTGAATACATTCGATCTAGATCTAGGCCAACCTGAAACTAATTGAGACATTAATTCTTTGTTCGCCGGAAACTTGCCGGATAAATTGTTTTCCCAGTAATCATATAGAGTCTACGTATATATATATAGAGTAATAGACGTCTAGAAGTCTTGAGTACTGGTAGTGTTGAATGACACTACTAGTAGATCTAGATCTACATCTATAGTATATTGCAATGCTTCAAGTAATTAATCAAGAGATGGTTTCCCTCTCACACACATTAGTTTCTTAGAAGAAACATCAGCAGCTGCAATAAATAATGTTGCATGGCAAATCTTACAGAAAATTCGTTGCACAACGTAATCTTTAGTTTATTGCACTAGATCTAGATCTACTTTTTACTTCTTATTCCATAATAGTGATGCAAATCAAATCAGTAAATCTTTCTGTTGCCAGTTTCTAAACTTGAGCAAATTTCTGCTGATAACTGAGGAATTCCAGTGTCCGTATTATAATTTCAACAACACGCGTAGCCTAGCAGGAGATCAACATTTACGCCAGGGACTTTGGCTGTTTGAAAACATGTGCATGGCTGGAAAAAATCTGTCCCATAAGTGTCTAAACATCGCGATAGGTAGGCTCCATGAGGCAAAATCCGCTTGCGCGTAAAATGATTGTCCTGCTTCATGAGTCGAGAAAACCTCCACCAGGAGGTTGAAAGACATACAAATATATAGAACGTAACCCATGCTGCTTCGTATATCTCGTCCACTCGGAATGTCAGAAAGAAATCGTTTATACCGATATAAAGATTTGTTATTACATTTTATATCATGACTGGTTTGGCTAATATGTATGTGATTAAAAAAAAACAACAACAACAACAGCAAAAAAACAAACAAACAAACAAACAAACAGAACAAAACAAAACAAAACAAAAACTCTTTTCCCATGGCTCCCAAGATGGAAAACCTGATATCATTCGAACAACAATCCTGTCCTTAACGTTTTTTCTCTTCAGTGAGAGGGGGTAAGCTGAAAAATAGCTGAATACACTTTATTTTAGCTGTTTTTGGAGTGGAAATAACCAGTATGTGTGTGAGTGCGTGAAAAAAAAAGCTGACATAATATGACTATCATCAACAACAATAATGAATACAGCAGCAACAACAACAAAAACAATGACAAAACTAACAACAACGAAGATGACGACGGCACTATGTAACATCAAAACCCCATGTGTTGATTAGCATACACAGATGTTTTACAATAAATGAACATTAAAAACAAGCCAAGACTTATTGCCACTTATGAAAAACAAAAACAAATAATCGCCAGCTTGAAAGACATCTAATGTGGCTGTATGATAAGAAAGAAAAATGACAAGATCTAATAATGACCGAGAATTTTACCTGGAGAAACGTGGCCCTTTGGAAAACAAAAGACGTGGACTTGGAAAACAAATATTCAGTATTCTGTGGTTGGATTATATTAGCCCAGAAACTGCACATTCTCTGATAAAGGGGAGGAAGTAAACAGGAAAAAAGAAGCGTTATGGAAGGCGAGACATTGACCCTAGGAAGACATAAAACATACAACATTCTGTGACTGGATTATATTAGCAGGGAAAGGGTACACTCTAGAATAAGTGAGAAGTTAAAAGAAAAATCAAAGACGTTCCTGGAAAACAGAAGAAGACCAGGAAGCCCAGTAGACTTGTTGTAGGCTCGAATTTGGACAATATAATATAATGGATAAATAACAACAGCAGGAGAACTCGTGCCTGCGAACAGTGATCTTTGATTCCATATGATAGTGAATATCATGATAGGTTTGTCTCTGTATCCTTTCTCTCTTTAATTAACATGTAATTCCTTCCACTATTTCTTCTTTCTTTCCGCTCTGCTTTCTTCCTACTCTCTTGCTATATATTTACACTTCATTGGAGCCTTGTCCTCGAGATCTCTTACTAGAAGCGCTTAAAATTTGTTCCCAGATTAAAGACAGATTTTCTTACTATTTCTGTCTGTCTCTTCGGTTGGATATTAACTATTTTATAGCCTTATAATTATACCATGGTTTCAGTTCCTTTGTTGAACTGTCGACTTCAGGGTGACACTTTTATTCTTGCTCTTTGAAGCACTTGGAGGTTGGCATACTCATTGGTGCTTCAAAATCGCCGATATATGCAATGTCTGCGATATCAGCCAAGTCTGGTATTGCATCACCTGGTTCATCTCAAGAAGAAGGTTATCTAGCTCAATGGTCTCCATCACAGCTGTTGGTTCGTGGTCAATGCGTGTCTCCCCAAAAATGGTAACAACTTCCAGTTGTGTAACATAAAAGAATATACCTAAGTGTGGCCGTTTAATGTTAGGCTGCTACATCAGAAAGGAATCATAATTGGTGCACATGTGATGAGGTAGTTTGGACGAAAAGTGATGGTTTTCAAAAGAATGACGTTTTTTTCATGTGACTCATAACGTATCAAAAGAGCATTGGCATTCATCGTGGCATATATGTGTATATTTTTGTCTGATATAGATACGTCATTCATATTTGGTTGATTTTTACTTCTTTTTTTTGCAGATTGTATAATCAAGGTACATGTAAGTGGCAGTTCGACTGAATGTGTCATCTATAAATTGCTCCATTTTTAAAGTTTTAAATAATTCACTTTGCACATGGTATAAATCGTGCCAAAATGTTTCACTCCTACTATGCTCAATGATAACACTAACAAAGATCATGCTTTGGAGTCCTCAAGATACCATGACAACAACAACAACAACAACAACAACAACAACAACAAAACTCAACAATCCCTTACCCCGAAGGAAATACACTGTATGTCGATAACATCCTATTTCCTGAGCAGTTTGTCTGTTATGATGCCTATTATACAATGGATAAGAATGCAATGGTGTCTCTGATTCCAAATGGTTTAAATGTTGAGAAAGCACAAGCCTATATAGGCCTATCTAGGTTTTCTCACAGAATAATAATAATAATATTTCTTAATTGTGGGTCCATCTGCACTAAAAACATGCAGAACTAAGACCACAAGGTCTGTCATTATCAAACTACCTCATACCAGATCATGCCCCAGGATTTATAGTTTTTTCTTGACAGGGGAATTCCATCCTGAAACTGATCACTGTGACTTCTAGGAATTTCTGATTTTGCCCACACATATCCTTTCTCTGAAGCGAGGGGTTGTAGTCATCGGGTTTCTGATGTTGGCATACCATAGTATCGCGCGTTGTAGTGTTCTTGACTTGGACTTTCCTATGTTCTCTCTTTGCCTCAGTAAGTTTATTGGCTCCTTCAACTAGGGAAGGCCTACGCTGCACAGCCTGCTCCCAGGTCTGCACTCTTCTAAAATACAGTTTTACAGCTAACTCAAAAGAGCTTGGGATTGAACCTAAAAAAAAAAAAAAGGAAATTAAAAAATGAGATATTTATAGATGTTCGCCCACGTCCCCTCCGGTGGATTTAGATTTACAGACTGTACAACGCTACCTTTCTCCTTCCCCTCCCCTGGATATTACCGCAAGGACAGGGTTATGCGCCCTGTAACAACAGTGGGATATTGATATTTGTGGATTAAAAAAAAAGGTGTTTTATGTAATATATGACGTTACTAGTAACTGTAGGTAACCAAAGCCTGTTCAATACAAAAAGCTCAGATAATAATACATGTATAGAGTTTATGAGGCAACTGCATAGATATTCTATTACGTATAACATGGAACTCCCGAATATTGTTGCACACTTATTTCAAACGTTTTGGTTTTAGCCAGCGACTACAGATGTTGCCATCTTGGCGTGGAGCTGGGCATTGAGCAGGCGGTACAGCCCTCTGCAGATCTAACGGACAACTTTATCTCATTCTTTGGCGTACGTAGGTCTGCACAACCACTGGGCTTGGAGTGTCATTATTTACTTTTGTTTGTACACTGTTTAAATAGGGAATCAGTGTCAATAGTAGATCCATTCAGCTCACTATATTTAGCCGTTTATTAACTCGAGTCTATCTAGATTCAAGATCTAGTGTACAGACTCTCAAGCGACATGAGGAATGTTAACATGTAGATCTCTAGATCTAACGTGGAGATCCTACTTAACCCAAAATCTACGCCCAGCCAGGCATAGATCTAATTGTAAATTGTTCAGGTAGTCCTAGATCTAGATATATAATATCTTAGCACCACTCAGATGTCAGAATTTAATAGACGTCATGAATTGAAAGCATTCAGTCCACACACATACACACTTCGTTAATAAAGTTTGTTTCTTGATCTCCAGAAGCTGAGATTACTGAGTGGACAGAATGAGCCAAGAGGAGGAGAGCCAGGACCAGGTGAATATGGAAGCAGTAGAAGAAGCAGAGGAAGATGAACTGTTAGGGGGAGAGGGAGTTGAAGGTGATGGAGGTGTTGAAGGTGACGTTGATGAGACAGCAGAGGACTTGATGACAGACATGAAACTGGAAGATGAAACAGATGAGATCAGGGCAAAAGAGCCAAGTATGAATATGAAAATATTGTACATATTTAACATATTTGTTTTATTTTTTAAATCTATATATTTATACCATTACACTAACAGTGACATTTAAGACATTGAATATTGCATGCTGTAGTCTTTAAATTTATGGCTATGGTTAGAAATTAGAATAGTATGACCTGATGGAAATGTATCTACATACTGCCAGATTTGTATTCTTATCATTCTGCTGTCAGAGTGATCCAGCACATTATTATGGTATAGTAACTGCAATACATGCACTTTTTTGGTATCAAATTTGTTAGTTACATTTTATTGATATTAGATGCATTCAACAAAGAAAAGCTTTCTCAGACTGTGTTGGCTTCACAGGTTTTTGCAGTTAATACAGAAAGCTTATAATTTGGTGTTAAAATTGTTTTTATGAAATATTAGAGGGGACATTGAATCACTGGAATCTTCAGTTAGGGTTATCTTGAAATACATCATTTTAGTTTCACAAGAAATCATTTTTTTGTGTTTGTGTAGAATGAAATGCTGATTCTGTGATAATGAATTTTTAAAGGAAGGAAAAAAAATCATAATTAGATTTTTCATGTGTTTCGATAGTTCAATTACTTTCTAAGAGTTCACCTACATTAAAATTTAAATGTGCATATATGTTGCCCTATAGATCTGTGCAAATTCAGGACAGCTCTGTTTTGGCAGCTCTAAGACGATCATTAGATCATGCTGTTATTACCTGGGTTACGGTTAGAAATGGCAGTACAATGATCTCCGCCACAGAACCCTCCGTCGAAGAGTCCAGTCCGCCTAAGAACCCGCCTCTGCTGTGAAACGGAATTTTTCCTCTATAATTTACTCCTCTAAGAACCGGCTCCGGTTGCTCCCAAATAAAAAAAGAACCCGGTGTCGGGCGAAGGCACCCGAGTGCTTATGATATAATTCCACATAATGCTGTCCACTTAAGAGAAATGCACAGTGCTAGATGTGCAGTAAAATGGGGACAGGGGTGGAGAGAACAGGTAGACAAAGGAATGGAAGTGATGATTGATGTATGACTGCATAATTAGGCCATGTTTTTAACCTGTAACCATTGCTTTGTTTGACAACATGTGGGACAGCACTTGTGATTGGCTTTGTGGATAAAGAGGAGTAAGTTTAGCCTCCTGGCTGGTCAGCTGTTTTCCTACTTCAATCGGTCTGTAAAAACTTGAGTCACTCGTGCAATTATCCACGGCTTAGCATAGCAATATCTTGTTTTCAACAATGGTACCGTTATGTGAAAACTCTTATGGCGTTTAAGCATTGGACAATATTGATGTAATGATAGACTAAAAAAGATCAGGAATTGCTAGATCTAATTATAATATACACACAATGAAGAAGGCTGTACTTATTCACATAGATAAATCTTTAATTAACGGTAACGATCAGCTAATCATTGTAGTGAAGACAATTTGTGGTCAGACGGGTTGCATAACTTTCAATCCGCCTAAGAACCCGTCCAAGAACCCGCTTTTTTTTTCTCCCGATGACCGGGTTCTTACACAAGGACCACTGTACTGGAAAGTCACATAGCTACTATCTCCATAAGTCCTCATTTTTTTTTCTCCAAAATTAATTTTCTTTTTACATCTGTGGCTCTCACTTGGATTTGTTTCCTGTTCTGTAGGAGAAAGATAGTTTAAATTTTGCAAGTCTGATTGAAGCATCTATAGGTGCTGCTGTTTGCTTCACATCATTGTTAACTTTTCAGCAGAATACAGTTTTTAATTCATGATTTTTATAGATTACTTATGGATATAAATTGATTGTGATTGTAATGTAATACTGTGATTTTTTTCAGACTTTGACTGGACTTATCACATTGAGATTTATCCCTGGAACGTGGATGATATGACGGAAGCATTTGTGCGGCTTATGAAACTGGCACATTTTACTCAAGTGTACATGAGAAGAAAAGGCTCTGGGAAAGAATCAGATGCCTCCAGTGAGAAAGTGGAAGACAAACTTTTAGGCCGACAGAGAAAAGGGTAACTTTGATTCCGTGCAGTGCTCAAATTAATGATCTTTGTGAAAACAAAAGTTCAGCTTCCCATCATTTATTTTTTTAACTCTCACCAGTTCACACCTTTTTGGCAAAATGTAAGTAAATGTGTGGGTGACTTTGATAAAGTGACTGTAAAATGTGTGAAATGAGGCTAGACCATGGCATGTGATAATATGGTTGGAACAGTAACTGGTTATAGATATGAAATATGTATTTGGTTATAAAATATCTGCTTGTATATTGTGACCTTGACCTTAGGTTGATGAATCTAAAAATAGAAATTATTACCTAATTTTTAACGTTTCAACAATCACAAAGAGAGAGAGAGAAAAAAAATATGCAAGTTTAGGCTGAAACTTATTTAGGATTAAAATACATTACACAATTACAAATAACATATCCAAATTTTAATGCATTTGAAGAGCAAATAAACAAGTTATGGTTCAATTTGCAATGTATTTGACACCACCGAAATGTACTGGTCAATACCTGTGATTAAACATATGATAAAATAAGTTCAGTAATTATTATTTCACAAACTGTTTTAACAGAACAACATTGAAACCAACAAATAACTAGTCTGAGAAATTTGCATATAATAGGCATTTCTTTACCAATGACATAAATTAGGACTCAAACAAAAAAATGACGAGAGAAAATAATCATTCACCTCACATATTCAGTCAGTGTCATCCATTTCATGTTCATCATCCAAACAATTTCATTTCTGATTACAACAGAAATTGTTACTACATGTCTCATATTTGAATTCAGTTTTATTTTGAGCTTTTCAGCTTTTCTCCACACGATGAAATGCAATAAAACAAAATAGTATCATTCTTTCTGAGGTTTAACTATTATACTTGGCTTGAGAAAAAGTCGGTGATTCAGTCATGTGGTCACCTTTGGCAAACACAGACCAGGTGGCGGCTGGGCAGAAAGGAAGGTAGAGCATCAAGAAGGCCATTATCATTGTCATTATGTGACTTCTCAGGTAGTGCTCTGTCAAATGTAATAAAAATGTTTACATATGGTGAAGCTATAATACAGTGTGACAAATTTACAAAAATACAGGCAGGATATGATACGAGGAGGCACAATAGTGGCATAAATGTAAACCTGAACATCAGAAACTCAAGCACTGCATACAACACTGAAAAAATGATTTTATATGACCTCATATTCCTTATAACTGTGCCTTACTACAGTATAAACAATGTTTTGGAAGCGTCAACCCTGCATAGCAACAGCTGCCAGGGGTATTTATTTTAGCTAGAAATCTCTCAAAGTGAAATACATACCAACTTTCTTTTAGAATGTGTAAAATATAGCCTACAGAAACATAACATGAGGTTGTGTATAATACTGGTTATTGACAGCAAACATTGTAGATCTAGCTGCATACGAATCTGTCTCCCTGATCAAGGTTCGCCGGGTTTGACTGAATATTTTCCTCATCAGAGTCTGAATCTTCATCAGATAGTTACCAAGTGTCAGATTCATTATCCTCTTTATCAGTAATTGTGATTTCAGACTCATCTGCATCCATTTTATTTAGGCCGAAATTAAAGGATTATTGGGCCAGCAGTGACATAGCGAAAGCAAAGAAAAAATTCAAGACAGCAGACGGAATGCTTAATCTACGACATCACTTCTGCACGAGATTTAAAATATTTTAAATGAAAGTTTTATATTTTTTTTTGTTGAAATGTAATTTCATGTCTCTGTTTTAATATCACAGCAAAATTAGCTGCAAAAACTGATTTTGAAATTCCATTTCACCTCGTCAAAGAATGGGGTGTGTCGATCATTAGAATTTTAACGAAATCTCAGTGCCTGAACTGGTGGGAGTTAACCTTTGTTTTCTTGCAGTGTCTTTGTTAGAACTAATCCCACAGAATGATTCTTGATTCTGATCATACAGCCTCATATATATATATATATATATTTATAAATAATGATGAGGATGAATGACTGAAGACATGTCAGTCGTTAAAAATAAGAGCCAAAATTGAAAAAACAAATTCTTTGGGTACTAGTAGAGAACAGTTAATAATCATGGGGGATTTTTCAAATAAATATCTTGGGACAACCTGACATTGCCTAGCCACTTGAAGAGTGTGGCAAACGAGTGTACTCTGATGTTGATATTTTGAATGATTTAGGTTACTATTATTCAAAGAAAACGTTTCTCTTTTTTTTTAAGGTGTTTGATTTGATTTCATTCAGCCATTTCTCTCTTTAGTATTTTAAAGACTGTCCAGGATATCTTAATTACTTTCCTAGTGTCAGCATGAGAAGAGCAAGGGTGCATGTCTGCAGTTCTATCAGCACATAGCACTCTGACCAAATATTTTGATTGGATTTTACTATGCAAAAACTTCTGTGATCATGGTTTGATTTTTTTGTTTTTAGCTGCAAAATTCAAAACTTAAGAGTAAATTAATGACGAGAATAAAGTAAGAAAATGTCGTATTTGAATGCTGGTTGGGCTGTAAACCTTCCTATGCCAGTTATTTAACTATACCTAGCAATTTGACAGGTGAGAATTATATCAGTCTTTTAGTGGAAATTACCATGCACAACAGCAGCTGTTTAACTGGCACATGAAAAATTTTTCGCCTTGGCCATTCAAAAGTATTAGATGAAAGGTGTCACTAATAATTACCACTGCTAAGGTTGAATGTTACATCAATTCATTTAGTTGAAATATGAGATGGGAATAGCATATAGATATTTACACACATTTGATGGTACCATTGCCAACCACAAGCTGGAGATATTTTTAGCAGGTACATCATCTTGTCGGGTCTGTAGAAATGCATACAGGGACAGAAGGAATTTAATTTTGTTCTTTTCACATTTCTTATAGTATTGAATTTACCAAGAACTTAAAATAAAGAGGCATTGAAGGAAAGTTAGCCTTATTAATATATAAACTGTCATAGTTTCCTATCAAGTCTACAGGCTTGAGACAGAATTTTTTTTTAATGAAATAGGTATAACAGACTTCTCTTTACTCAGGATTTTGTGAACAAAAAAAAAAGAAAAAAAAAGATTTGCAAAGAGATGCTAGAGGATTAAATTGAAGAAAGACAGGTAATCAACACATAATATTCATTCAGCTTGATCATTTTGGGGGCAAAGACTAGTATATAATGTACCCATATAAAATCAGAGATATTGAGCAAACATAGAGTTTGGCTTGCAGCAAGGCAAAAAAAAAAAACTGGATTAAGTTGAAAACAGGCAATGCTGTCTTAACAATGATATTAATGTAAAAGAAACTGTAGAGAACTTTGATCAGTAGAATGATGGCTCTTTGTTACTGTAATTATGGTGTTGACGATCTCATGTGTTTTGATTCTCCTCATTCTCATTTAATTTTCAGATGTGTTCACTTGTACACGGACTCGTGGCTGAATGCACGGAGCATCCTGCGCAGTGCCACTTGGAAGAGCATGGTCTCTAAAGAACTGACCTTTGAGATAACTAGGCGTGATCCAGCTGGTCACACAGAGTCAGGTCAGTCTGTCTGTGGGCAGTAGTGACCCCAAACTTTACCGCATAAAGCTGAATGCCAAGATCATCACAGGAATTTGTTGTTTCCTCATGTCATTCTGTTGCAAAATGCTGAGGAGGCCTGGGAAAGGTGTGAAAAATAGGAGTGTGAATATCAGACCAAATAAAGTATGGATAAACACGTTTTTGGAGACTTGAAGAAATCTTGTCAACAATATTTCTGGGATCATTAGAGTGTGAGAAATATAGTGGGAAAGAAAATGAAACCTGGAAGCTATAATTGTCAGGCCTGCAGATTGGTGAAGGTCTTGTTGTTATAATCTTTGTAGGCATAGTGTTCTGAATGAGAAGCTCTGAATGGTTGTTCAGGTTCCCTGTGATTTGTTTTATTTTCACTCCAAATCCGTATGAGTTAATTTTGAAACCTGCAGAGTCTTAAAATGTTCAGTTGATGAAACGTTTCTCACTTTGAGTTCTTACAACTTAGCAGAATTTACAATTGATCAGTGCACTTTTCTGCTGTGAGCAAGATGGACTTGCAACAGTGATTTCCTTGTGAATATACCCAGGAGTAGAAATGCATGTATATTTCCAAAGTCAGCTATCCCACCATTTCACAACACATTTTGCAAAGCACATTTTGACATGTTCCAAACTGCCTGAAGAACTTACTATGTCTTAGCCTAAAGAGAGATTTTGAAAGAATCTCTTGCTGTTGTTTCCTTCCCTACTGGCACTAGCACTCTTAGATTTAGAGAGGTCAATATCAATCTGGCCACAGAATTTGGTCTGGTGAATCAACTTTAGCAGGTGCAGCAATTGATTGTTTTCCTTGTTTCACAGCATACTTGGAAGTGGAAACCTATTCGGCCAGCAAAACTCGCTTTCGAGAGAAACCCAAAGGTAAGGTGACCTGTGGAGGGATCCAGTGATTGCGATTACTGACTTACCATCAGCCTTGTTCCCTGCTGGTGGAAGTCTGCCTTTGCTTGATTGACACCATATTAGTCAGTCTGAGTAGTAGAAATTTCTCATCGCCAGGTTTATCTCATTTAGACAGAATTCTGATGTCAGATGTTTTTTTACTGTCATCTTCTCACATCAGATGATATTTCATCTGTACTGTGAGTATGACAAGATAATTGGTCTGACACATGTAAGTTTCCGCAAGATATAAGTTTTATGTAAAGTACTTATTTACAATGAATTTTCCTACAGTTATATGGGTCTTGACATACAGAGAAAAAAACCAGTAATCCCTCAGTTGTGTAAATATAAGTTTTTCTGAGGTTTTACAAGTGTTTTGAGTAAACAAGGCACATATAATGCTACCCTTGGAATAAAGAGGCAGAGTATAATAGACACAGTTCTGATATCAGTCATGTCTGATATCTTGGCTGCACTATTCCTTACATTTGACTGACAGTGATCATCTGTGAGAAATTATACTAGGACTTGTCTTCATGTTTCCTAATGGTGACAGAGACAAAGTGCAAACATTCAGTCCTCTTAGGTGGATTTGCTTAGATTACAAAATTTATTTCCGCTGTGGTTAGAAACAGCTTGAATGTTGTCACAAGCTCTGGAGACAGAATATGTAGCATAACATCAGCGATAGCGCAAGTCAGACCTTTTAACATGATATCATGTATAGGGAGGCTTGGTTTGATATTTGTACAGCATGTTAAGTGCCGCTTCGTTTGGCATAGTTTTTTTTTCTTTAGAAAGCAGATGCAATTAGGCGTAAAACTCAAATTTGTATTGAGTTTGTCATCCTGACCATGTCACCCTCAAAGTCAAAGAGACATTTCCTTAGCTTGAAGAACCCAAGGAAATGTTCTATCCTGCTACACTAAAACATGGGGCAGATAGAGTCAAATCACTGCCCTAGTGGGAAAGCTCAGGAAGCATGTTGCAATCAAATGGTCAGATGATACAGATAAAGGTAGTCTTTGCTTAAGAACATTGTGCTAGAGAATTTGTTCAACCCAAATTCACATTTCAGGAGAGTTAAAGGATCGCTCTGCAAAAGTGTCCAACCTCCCAGGAACTATTTCTTGGGAATTTCTAGAAGTGGTCTTTTGTCGAACTTTTCCTGTGATTGGAGGCAGCCCCCTCAAAGAGTATTTGAAAGATAAAGAATCAAATCCTCCTCAGAAGCTGCAAGACGTAAAAGAATTTGATGGGTAAGCTCGCCATGGAAGTTAGAGGCTGTGGTAATTTGATGTAATATCAATCAAATTACTTCGTGATTTCATTTTCCATTGTCATGTTGTTTGAATGTTCAGTTTTAAATGATAGAGATGAGAGAATTTACAAGTGACATTTCACTTTGTCATGACCCTGTGGCATTGTCCCGCAGGCAGGATGACCCATTGACATTGTGAATGAGCAGTATTTGTATCCTAATTGTATTGGTAAGAGTCAACTGTGTGAGTGATCTGAGAAAGTTGGTGTGTGACTTTGGACAATATGTAACATTGTCAGCTGGCAACAGCTGAGTGAGATACATGTAATGATAACTTGCTTTTCTGTGCAGAGTGGAACCAAATGGTGACGATGTTAGTGTGAGTGGTTTGAGAAAGCTGGATTGGAACTTTGGGCAATAAGTACCATTGTCAGCCGGCAACAGCTGAGTTATACATGTACCTTGCTTTATTGTACCGAGTGGAACCAGATAGTGGTGATGTTGCGAAGAATATACGGGGCTGTGAATGACACTAGTGAAACAAGGGAAGTGTAAATGGAATATGTGGCAGTTGACATCAGGCTTATTAGGATTATCACCCTGTTAAATGGACTAAGACTTAAATGATCAGAAAGATCTGGAAATCTGGACAGCTGAGAAGACACTGAGTGATCTAGAACTCTTCCCTATTTCATAACAAGAGTGGCTGACCCTTCTATGTTAGCATGTTCTAAACTTTTAACTTTGTCTTTCAATGAATAACTTTCTCCATGCTTAGACGAAATAAGCCTCTCAATGAAGAGTTGTTCTGTCATTTGAATGGACATAGTGGGTTAAATCAGGTAAGTTGTTTCCCAATTCCACGCATAAATGATGAAATCTAGTAGAAGGTGAAAGACTCATTCAGATTTTTGTTTTTTGTTGTGTTTTTTTAGCTCACTCACTTTCAGGTCATATATTCAAAATGAACAGTTTGACATGTTTTGTAGAAATACAGACATATTTATACTGAAATGATTTCTATGTATCAGAAGAAATGAGTAGAATTTAAAGTTAAATATTTCAGAGTCTGTGAAGTTGGAGTAATTCTGACAAAAAAAAAAAATGAACATGTGAAAGTGAAGAAAATTGCTGACTCAACCAATGTTTCAGGAGTGTGGACTTTGACTGCCTGGCCCGTGGCAGCTGTCGAGCTTTTGTGTTAGCGCATAAGAGTGTGTACATTGATGGACAGAAGATCTCTGTGGAGGCTAACAACAAGGAGACAATGAGTGAGTGCATGATGCTGTTGGGTTTGAGATTGGCTGTGGCTGAGAGACTGACAAGTCTGCCTATCACTGTGGACAGGATGCTGATGGAGTGATGAAACCTCATAACCCACATTTTTTTCAGATTTTTTTTTGGGGGGGGGGGGGGGAGGGAGGCTTAATGTCATCTCCCATTTCTTCTTCACACTGATAAAATCAGTGTGTCAAAAGCAGGTAGTAAAATCAGGAATGGAAACTATGAAAAATATTTAATTTGCGAAAAACACATATGTTTACCACAATGATATGTTGGCTTAGGCTTTGTCTCTCCCGTAAAATTTTTCTTTCTGGAGTTATGGTGTTTGATTACTCCACCAGTGCAAGAGCAGTCGGAGACTGGATCACACAGCAAACTGAGTCAGTGCCGTGACTGGCTGATAAGTGGGACAAAGCTTGGTTTGTACTGGTCCTGCCTAAAGCTGCTCTGTGGTGTGTAAAGCCTGTTGAACCTGGGCTGCTTGAAACATCAGATGTTTACTCTGATATACAGAGTGGTGTAAAAAATAGGTTGACATTTGCCATGTAAACATTTATTTCATTCAATGTCAACACAAAAGCACTTCAGGTTGACAAATTGTTACATAAAAGAATGTCACTCTCTGTTGTGAATTGCTATTGTTGCATGGCCAGTGCCACCAGCTGTTGATTGCCATCGATTCCTGTGACTGAATAGTTGTTACTGTCTGTGAGAATGAAATGAATGTTTTAGTGGCAATAGCCAACCTCTTCTTGCACCACCTTGTAACCCACATAGGGACAAGTTGTTGTCTGCTTGCGGTCTTGCTACTTGTCTCAGAATTGATTTGATGAGCAGAGTTAGAATGTTCCAGTTTATCTGTAACACTTAGATCTTTGTTTTTTTAACAAAGAATTAAAGATGTGATCTTTTCCAAAGAATTTCCATAACTCAGAGATTTTTAAACTGTAGACCAGTACATGTATATGTATGTATGGTATCTTAGAACAAGGTATTTGCTGGGATGTCCAAAATGTTCTATCACTTTTTTTTTTTGTAGAGGCCACAATAATTTTTTTCATGGAATAAATCTGAGGGCTTGATCTCAATCCTGTTTCAGTCTGATGCTTTAAATGGGATTTTGTCATTTCTAACCTTGCCAGATACAACCGTGATTTTGAAGGGAAGTTAAAAGAATCATTGTCTTAAAAATTAAGATATATACAAAAAAAAAAAAAAAAATTGATGTCTCCACTGTGATCATTATTGATTTTTTTTTTTTTTCTTACAGTTGTGCCACCCTTCAGCCACGGTAAGTCAATCATGCATAGTAACAGTTAAGACAATATAAGTGTGCTCTGTGTTGTTCTTACTTCACTTTCACACTTTAACTTGGTGTTTCCTCTGACAATTTTAGCAGTTGACAAGATTGTCATTGAAATCATTCCTGGATTCTGCAAGATAGTTTTATCATTGCTCCCTTTGATCATGGGTTGACAAGTTTTATCAGTCTAGAACTGGAATCAGGAGAAATTGTTGGTTTTCCATTTATGAACATTTTTTAAATTATCGTAATAAATATATCCTTTTCAGTGTTGTTTAAAATGGTTTCCTTATATGACAAATCCTCATTTTAAGAAGACAAAAAAAAACATGGTGCCATCTTCATAAACAATACCATTATGAATTTTCAGAAAGATCCCAAGATACTGTATCCTGGAGCATGCACTGGCAACCTCATTGAATCAGTCAGATATTTCTAAGCTTGAATAATATTTTTGAATACACATACTGTTAACAATTCAAGTGATTATAAACACATAAAGCAAAAGTTACTGGAGAAATTTCTTTGACTGTCTTCTATAGCAATTTGCAGTCCAGCTTGTTGTTCAACTTGGTGCACTTATAACCTGAAATCGGGCAGTCTTTGAAACAAATTTCTCAGTCCCAAATTTATTATACTATTATGCAATCTGTAAACTTCTGTTTCACAGAATTGAAGCAAAAACATGGATTGATGCAGTGGTATTTTGCTTTGCGTATTGTATGCATTTGGCCAAAGATCTTCACCTGTCACACAGTGTGACCTTTGTCAATCATGTGTGTAACTGTACTATTCAGTGAATTAGGGTACAGGAGGAGCTAGGTGTATGTACTGTTTGCAGTATGTTACGTTAGAAAACCTACTGAAGGGAGAATAATGGGACATCCAGGAGTCATGATTGGACAGTCAAAAACGTGTGGGGCTAGGATGTGTTGTCAGTGCAGAACTTTGATATGAGAACATGCTTATTGTTTTGGTTAAAACTATCAGCTGGAACTATAGGTGTGCAGAACCTTTTAGATTTTTCCTCTCAGCTGCAAAGCTCATATTGTGAATAAAAAACATTTTCAATTCGTTTATTAGCTCAGGCAATTTGTGCCCAACTAAAATGCCTACAATTTGTCCACGTGATGCTTCTTTCTAATACAAATAAGCCTTGCCATCAGAAATTATTTCTCTCTCACAAAGCAGTCTGAATGAGTGTGACACAAATTGACAGAGTATTACAAATGAAGTCTTGCTTTACCTTGACAGAGTCTGGTGTCACTAGAAAAGAGGCAGAAGTTTCCACTGCTACTCCACAATCTAACACCAGTCAACCGGGCCATGGGAAAGGAGCTAAAACAGTGCGTGGACGTGGCACTTCAAATAACAACCGAGGTACTTCAAGCACAGCCAGAGGGCGTGGTGGGCTGATGCGAGAGACAGGATCAGGCCGAGGGCGAGGACTTGGGAGAGGAACAGCTCCAGCCCAGAGACCAGCCAGTGCCCCATTTGGAGTAGGTCATTTGTTATATTCTGTCTGAAACATTAGAATGTAACTAGTCCCATCTTATCTTTTATCAACTTACCAAGACCTAATAGCTTATGCAAGTTGTGACATTGTTATCAGACAACAGCCATTGGCCATAATCTTAGAAGACATCACATACTGATATTTGTGGATGTCCAGAAACTTGAGCAGAGATTATATTTCGCTCCTTTTACTAGAAAATGGAATGCAGAGGATATGTGCTTTTACTGTGTGTTGTTTGGCTGAAATTAACTTTTCTCCTAGTGTTTTCTCTGTGAGATGTAGTGTTCATGTATCTTTTTGGTCGAGATAACCTCCACAAGGAGGGTTGAAAGACGTATAGAACGTAACATGCATCTTCTCCTTCCGTGAAACAGCATAGCTCTGCCAAGTGAAGCACTGCAGTTAGCTGGAGCGTGCAAGTGCCATTTGACTTTGCAGCTGTGGGGTAAATATGACAGTGATCTGTGTGAAGTTTTGGCATGAAGAACACAGTGGATGGTAGCTGGAAATCAAGAATGTCAAACTTCCGACTCAAGTTGGAAATCTGACTCTAGTTGGAAATCCGACTTTCTGGGTGTTGCTGGCTTTTCTGCTTTTGGCTGATCAGTTTGCCAACTTTTTCCTGAGCCCACTAGCTGATCACAGTTCTATAGTAATTTTTCATGCAATGCAAGTTGGGCATGTTTAACAGTGAAACAGTATGATAGAATTTTGCCCATACTCTGAATGGTAGCCAAAATGGTGTTTGATCGCCATTCAGAGATCAAGGTTCAAAATTCATGGCGCGTAGTTCCTCACATGTGACAGCATACGGTCAAGTGGTCGCATGAGAGATGTTAATGGAAAATCAACACCACAAAGAATCTCAACAATAAATAGCATATCCATGGTCTCAGAAAGACTAATGTAAGAGGAGAACTGTTCACGATCTAGGTCTAGAAAATAGTTATGCCCAGGTTCCTAAGCATACTTTTCCACAAAAGGCTTATATTTTAAAATTTATTTTGTTGTTTTTATTTTAGTGCATTGCATAACCCGACAGCGCCCAAGTGATGTGATAAAATAAGAGTATGCAAAAAGAAGGGGGGTGGGGGGGGGGTGAGATTTTCTGATGTTTTGATGAAAACAGTTTGACATCCCTAGTAAACTTAACTTGATCATATTGAAAGCACACTTTGTGATAACTGGTTTGTTTGTCTAGAGCGGACATGGTCCTTGTCCCTTCTTGTGCTGACTTTGCTGACTTGTCTTTCCCCCAGCGTGCTGGCCCAGGGATGCCCGTCCCAATGACAGGCCGACAAAAAATGAATGAGAAGATGAGGCGCAATAACTTTGGGATGTCAGTGGCAGGGGGTAGCGGACTCTTTGCTCTGCTGGGTGGGAATTTGAATGCCAGGTATGTCCTATTGAGATGATCAGGCACACAAATCTGACATATGTAAGCTCACCCCATTATAGAAAATCTGTCGTCTGTGGTATCAGCATGAATATTTGTGGATTTTTTATATTTTTTTTTTTTTCGAGGAATGTTGAATGGTCTTTCATCGTTGGGTACTTAAGACAAGATACACTTTATTTGTTCTTAAAAGAAAATTCCATTCACAGTCCATGGGACACAGTGTACACAGGTTCACATTTATATGTGGACCAAAGTATCATCAATAACATCAGAACAGGACAGATTAAAAAAACATTATCTCAGTTTGAAAAGCGTGCTGTTGATGGCAGAAATGAATTCCTGTCGGATTTACGATTAGTCCGTACTTGTAACAAATATCCAGTTGTTTTGGAATATTTCAGTTGATTATAAAATGGGTGCATAGAGTCTTCCCACATTAAGCTTTGATGTACAGACCTCCTGGTATAACACTTCGATGCATTCTAGATTTGCTTTAACAATTTAAATTTATTAGGACATGTTTATTTTTATAATCTAACGTGTTATTCAGGAACTGATTTGTATTGATTTCTGGTCCTAACATAATTTCTATGTTAATCTTTGGAGAAAATGCGGCTTAGGACATAAATCAGATGCTCTTATTGCTTGGTCCAGTTGACATGAGATCATACTGAATTTGCATGAATTGTTACCATGTGGCAGGAGTAGGTTGTCATAGGCACATAAATGTTCGATGTGTTTGGTGTTGTGGGACACCTGGAAAACCATAATGTGCATAATCTGTGCCTCCACACTTGTGTAATGTCACTAAGTACCCTGGCCAACAAGAACAACAAATGTTCAGTGTATGCTTTTGAGAAACGATCAAAAACTTGTTATATTTTCAGAAAGACTATCAGACACTCAGTAACTTTGAATCTATATTTAAAGGAAGAGGTGACCATCATGTTTCAGCATGTGAATCTCCAAACAAGCATTCACGTATGCAAAGCTGCAGCCAGACAGAAGCAACAAGTAAATGGAATGTTGAAAATCATGAATTTCAAGTGTGGTATATATTCTATCGATTGTGTATGTGCAGGGCTGCTGGGGTTGGATCAGTTGGCGACTCCTTCAAACAAGAGCTTGCCTCACTGCAGACCCAGTTGGAAAGAAGTACACAAGAGCTGGAGGCCCGCATTGCCATGTTACAGCAGACTACCCACAGTCGTGGCAGAGCTTTCTACCAGCCAGATATGGCCAACTTCCGCACGGGGTAAGTCACATTGCAGGCATGTGATAGTCACATACAGGATGGTGCAAAAGTAGGTGACAGTTTGCCATTGAAACATTTATGTTATTTAAATCCTGATTGAGAATGCACATGGTGACAACTCTTCAGTCGCATTAATCAATGGCAATCAGCAGCTGGTATGCTGTCCACATAGCAATATCATGGCAGGAGACTAACCTTGTCTTATATAACAATTTGTCATTGTTAAGTCTTTTTGTGCTGACATGCTTTTTGTACGAAAGGAAATACATGTTTTAATGGCAACTGCAACCTACTTTTGCTCACCATTGCCATCCTGTATATGTGATAATGCCACTGTGATTAAAGGGGAACATGGAGATTTACAGAGCTATTATACACACAATATCATCTTAATATACACACAGAAATAAAGGGCAGGTAGGACCAGGACCCCATACACACTTAGCAGGTGGAGAGAAAAGGTTTAAATTAGTGACTGTTTAGACAAGCAATCATAAACTTATTTTCCAGTCCATTTCCTGAGGCATAGCAGTGCACTTCTAGGATATGTTTTGTGGAGCATAGAATGTGTTTGTGCACAGGTCTAGTAGTTGTCATTTTTGTTCTCATTTTTGTTTAGATAGTTCTCATTTTTTGTATGTGTTCAGGTTCAGATAGTTCCCTTTTTTTTAATTGATTGTTTGATCTCAGAGGCTGGGATGACAGAAACTTTGACTACAATGAAGGATATCTGGATGATGATTTTTACTTGGATGATGGAGCCTATGGTGGACTGTCTCACAGACGACCTGCACCATCAGTCATGTCACACAATATGGGATTTCCCAAAGGTCCCAGAGCTCATGTTGGCCCAGCTCACCCTCCGGAACAGAGCTTTCGGAGAGGAGATTTGCGAGCTCCGAGGCGTGGTGGGAGCTTGAGTAGGGAGGCACAGTCAGAGTATTGGTGATGTAAATATGTCTACACAGTGTTAACTGTGAGGTAATGCTGACCAATATGTATGTGATGGAGAATAATTGCAGAATTTTGGCATGACTGAAACATGGCACAAGTGAACTGAAGCCTGAGTACATAGATGTCATGAGGGATTATAGGATTGATGTGGCAGGAACATCTGTTTCTTAAGAATAGGATCAGAGACTGGTATCCCTTATTAAAACTTCCCCCCTCAAAGTTCCCTTCCCCCCATTCACTGCATTGTGACCCCTGGTTCTGAATGATCAATGATAACCCTTGCCTATTCCTGCCCAGATCTTGAAGAAAAGTTTCATAGGCTCATTTATTTACAGCACTGAAATAATCACCCACAGGAGGTTGAAAGGCGTAAGATAACCATAAACCATCACAACAAAAAAAAAGGGGGGGGGGGGGGGGGGGGGGGGGGGGGGGGGGG
>JBCEWB010102195.1:3623-30238 GCA_039654565.1 Peronia peronii | reverse complement strand
CTTGTCACTGGGACATGCATGTGTCAAAGATGAGGTTTTTAGGCTCTATGGTTTAGTTGTTGCAAAATATTTCCATGGCAATATTTTAATTTGATGTATTCATGAACTGTAGGGTATAGAAAATAAGAATAGTTTTTTTTTTTTTTTTGTTGGCAGTCTCTCCTGTGAAATTTGTATTGTACTATGTATCATAGCCTTGCAATGAGGCACTGATATCTTTTTGTGATGAAGCTGATTGGTCAATGCTAGCTATTGAGGCCAACATAAATTCACATTCTCAACTAAATTAAATCTGATTTTTTGTTAATAAATCATGAAGTAACAAACTGATACAAGATCTGATTTTTCTTTTCTGTACTGCAGGGCAATGCCAGCTGTGAGAGATGTGGGGTGGGAAGAAGGAATGATTACTTACAGATGCATGTACCTAAACTTTTCATGGAAAATTTTAATTTATGAAAAAAAAATATATTGTTTTGTGATACGATAGAAAACAACATACCATAGTCTAGATTTCTGATGTCACAAGAAAATACTTTCTCTCCATTCACCCACAGCTCAACCACATTCCAATCTCTGAAAGGTCTCATCTCCACAATATGACCAGCTCTGCTCAGAATGGCTGAAAATATGAAAAAGAGTGACAAAAGTTCATCATAAATGACCCCTTCTATGTAACTACAACATGATTGCCAGAAACTTAAGATCTGCATATCTTGTATAAATGGCAGGGAGTTCTCACTAATATAAATGCTCATATGTTTTCAAGCAGTGATTCCTATGCATGAAAAACAAAAAATAGTGCAATGCAGAATTGGGCGAAGCTTTGGCTATGTATGGATATCAAGGAAAAGAATTTCATGTATGCTCTTTATGAATAAGGACATGACAACTTTTTTTTTTTCATAGCAACTGGCCATACAAATTGAAATATTCTCCCTAGCAATACATGTTATGGACTACATATAATAACATGATGATTTTCATCACTGTACCACAATATATGTAATTAAATCTGCAAAAAGTTTTTTTTTTTTGCTTTAACTAAAAACTATTCAAATGCTTCTTAAACGGACAGTGAACGGCAGTGACAATAAATCACTAAGTGCATCCACAGACAATGAAGTGCTGGTGAAAAGTAACAGAGCAGAAAAAGTTAAAAAATGTGTGTTTGACATGTTTGAATTAAGAGTCTCACTTTTTAAGCCCTGTAACCGAGACTGTCTGTATTCCACAGTGGCAGGTGCTTCATATGGGCCATAGTGCAGATAAACCTTGGCATTGGATGGCATTGCGCCTGTCCCTGTCAAACCGACAAAGAAAATTATCATTGACCAGTGTACAGCTCAATGAAAAATTCAATTTAGGAACTGATCATTTGACAATACAGTTTTGTTTTCTTGTCTCTTCTTGTTGTGACTTGCATTCCATTCTTACTCTTCCCTTCCTTCCAACATGTGTCCATTAAATCACAGTTTTACACTGACAGATATTAAACAACTTTGTACATGTATGTATTTCAAGTAAACAAAAGTGATAATTAAATGCAGCAAACACAAATAATTTTACATCTGGTGCAAGCAGATAAAACGTGCTGCAAATTATGTCAGTTCTGAACTTTCGGCATTAGGCTAAATATTTTCAATTTTTGACTCTTCAAAATCTTTTGCATTAACTCTAAAACTGTGACCCAGCCTAAAGGCTATGATGCCCTATGGCGTGCGCTGCTGAGTTTGTCAATCTCAATTGTCGGCGCCAGTACTTAGTCTCAAGGTGTTTGTTTTGACACTGCCTTGGCTTTGGAGTGACACAATGCATGTCTACATCGGACCACCTTACTGACCAATGTCTTCCTCCAATCCCTCCCCTAGCTCCACCATTTCTTTACATTTGGTAATATTTGCAATGAGCCAATGGTAGGAAAAGGGGTTATACTCACCAAAGATATGTCAATTTCGTATGGGTGTCAATTTTATCACTCCACATCACACAAATGATTTTCATTAGATTTGTTCATAACCTTATGTAACCGCTTGGACCAAACCACTTCACATAGGAGTGTATTTACCTTCATGTCATAAAATCTTAGTGCAAACTGCAAGCTATCATCCCTCTGACCACGTGGACTTATATCATTATTATTAGATCAGAGTGGTTAACATTGATGGGGCACAGTGACTGCAAAGAAATGTACATGTACATGTATACACGTAGTCTAATGATGACATAGAGTGAGAGCACAAGAAAGCTTTCTGATCTATAAACTAATAAATAGCCTACTTAGGCTACTTTAGCTTTCATTCATAGCAATTAAAGTTTACTTCTGCTCTTAATAGCTTGATCACTGGTCAATGCGAAACTTGTTGTGTTCAAGTGGTCAGGGAAGTCTGCGTTATTATTCAATATGGTATGAACAAAAAGAGTACATGTACATGTATTTGATACTCTTCTCACACATCATCATTTCTTTTGATTGTAGTTTCAGAGCACTTGAGAGGGTTTGAGTGGGCCATGTTGCCCCCTGATTTCTGTTCTGTTTAAGAGGATTTCATCTTTGGACATGGAATTTCTCATTGTTCTAGTAGGTAAGGTTTCCTGTAGCTTTTGAAGGAGTGTCTGTTGAGCTGCGCATACTTATTATGATGATAATTTGACAAATCTGAGGCCGATAAACCCCAAGTTTAAGTGACATGGTGAGAAATATCACAGCGCAACGAGGAGCCCCTATGAATAAATACGGTCATTGCATGCAGGGCTTTCCTTTACCTGTTGTATATATACATGACCCACAGTTGTAGTGTTAAATAACCCATATTCTCAGTTCAAAACATTAAAAAAATTGAAATTTACACAAGTGGCATCAACAAAATTTCATTTAAGATTGGAGAATCAATAGCCTTGTTAAAAAGCTAAGTTTGAAATACATGTATAATGTATAGTTCAAGCAAGCTGGGTAGTTGGTTTCTTTCCTTTCTTCTCACATTTTAATTGAAACTTGCCATTTCGTTTTAATTTACCCCCAGCTCTTACTGGCATGACAGACAATTTTTTTTTAAAGCAAATGCCTGTACAATGCTGTAGGAAATTCAGCAGAGACCGAATCGGCAGAATGCAAATGACATAGTGACAGCAGATATAAAGTGATCAACACTCAAAATATCAACCTTTCTTGCCATGTTCAGGCGATCGAACCCCATGCTGGCAGTTGTGGATGATCTACTGTGATAATCCTATTAAAAATAATTATAAAAATGACTTTATACTTTAATTTTAAACATGTTCGCTTACTAATACTATTTTCCTACCTTCCCAACGTTAAACTGATCACGAATATCGGGACGGCGCAATACACAGAGTAACTGAACTAGCGGCGAATGATGTACCGGAAGTGTATCTAAGAGACGCATATTAGTACAGCATAGATAATTATTTTAATTATTGTTAAAATTAAAATTACAGACTGCGCAACGCTGCTACCACTTTCCTCCGTCATACAATTTACAAATATATAATGTATTTTAATTTGTGCGATGAAACCGAAATAGTGAACAATCCAGTGGGAAGTATTTGTTGCGGGGTGTAAAGATGGCAGCTCCAGTCAGAACGGTCATATCGCATTTACGCAACAACTGTATACCCGGCTGTTGTTGTTCTCCGATTACTCTTTCACAACGGTAACTCTAGCGATCTATTTATGTTTGCAGTCTCACTGTACCCTAGCACTTCTTCATTTTCATTCCTCGTGCTAGATCTACATGAGTAGACTTGATCTATACGAAATTACACCATGAGTGTTATGCCTAGTCACAGTGAAACGGGGCTCTTATTAGTCTTATTCTTGGATGAACTTTCTATTGGAAGTGAGTTTCTGAGTTTTGGGTAGGTGGACCTAGATCTAAATTATTGTGAAAAATTCCATTGTGCAGCAGAGGCAGGTTCTTAGGATTTTAGGCAGTGGGTTCTTAGGCAGAAACATTCTACCATCATTTTTTGCCCAAGAGACGAAGTAGCAGAGTAGTCAGTCTAGGTTCACTTACGGTTGTGAAAATATCTTGAGACAGTGTCTTATCTCTGTATCTTTGATAAATTGATTTGCAGGAGATCTTTGCAATTGTTGGCAGTCAAAGTCCCAATATGCAGCAGCCAAGCCCACCCAAAATGCCACAACAGTTCGTGGTCTGGTCACCCAAAACTGCCCCTTCACACCAACATTTTGCAAACAGGGAACAGAATTGGTGGCCTCTTGCAAGGTGAGTCAACATGTTTCAGTTTTGTGACATTGCATTTTGTTCCAGAGTCAATCTCCTTCATGGTGGTTTGTTGATGTGACTGTTGCTGCTGTTTTACATGCCACCACCATTTCCTGTCACTTTGCATTGTTCTAGGTTGTTGTTGTTGATGTCTGCCTTGTCATTACTGATAATTGTGATTGGGGTTGAGAGAAATGTTTCACAAGATGTCTTTCAACAGCAATGACTCCATAACACAGGATGACTTCAGCCCATTGAGGCTACCTGAAAGTTGCAATACGATTTCTGTTTTACCATACTTTGTAGGTGTTTGTCATTTGTAATGTGTTCAAGACTTGCCTTTTTTTCTCTTACAGCCCGTACCATGTTCATCCAGACTCAAGATACACCCAACCCTCTTAGTTTGAAGTTCATACCTGGAGTGGAAGTCCTGGAGACAGGAACTTTTGACTTTCCCAACCCACAGTCTGCCCACTGCTCACCTCTGGCAAAGTAAAATATCAAAATAATGCATTGATAAAGTAATTTATTAATGATGAACTTATTATTTAACTGCTTCACTGTGAAGCATCAATGATACAGTCAGTTTCCCTTACTCCGTGCACTGCCAAAACCCATCTGCACTCAGTCCTGCCCACTGCGCATGAGCAATCAGCACCCATGCTCCATTTTGCCACAGGCAATCAGAAGCTGCGACTGTTAATCATAGTTACTAATTGTTCTGCAAAGAAGCAGGTTATATGCCTGGTTTGGGTTCTCATCCCTTTCTCATGTACCAGTCATCAATTTCGGATGTCTTTCAAAAGATTCTATGTAAAGATGTGAAACACTAATCAGTGGTTGGAACATTGGATCAAAACGGAAGAAAGGATGACGGGTGGCGAGCCGATCATGAACATACCACTTATGTTTTTCCACAATGAATTGGTTAATTTAATTATTTTTCATTTATTTATTTATCTGTTTACTCTTTTATGTGTATGTTTAAATGCAGATCATTTGCGAATAATATTTTATTTAGTAGGAATGCCCATGGATGCGCACTTACAATATCAGTACAATTAATATTACGCAGCAGAAATGACGAACAGATCTGACCTAGAATTTTGCAGAATGGAGCACAGCAGATATACCAGGGATGTTGCTTCTCTCTGTCCCATTGGAGGTGGAGGAAGAGATGCATTCTCACACTAGAGTTGATGCAACATAGTATAAGCTGTACAAAAAGTTATTTAAAAAAAAAAAAAAGATAATTCTTAACACATATTCGTTTCTTTTTTTCCCTCCCATTTTAATTCTAACTCAGTGCGCCATTAATTTGGCTTTATCTTGCAGAATGTTGTTCCGTATTGATGGAGTTAAAGGAGTGTTTCTTTCCAAAGATGCTATCACTGTGACAAAGGTAATGTTGCACATCAGTTTGACTTTGCTGTCATTCCTGGAGCTATGACTGTGAACTCGAGAGCAGGATGTGTGACAGAAGTGTACTCTCCACTATGGCCATCATGATTTTATGTTGTTATCTACATTAAAATGCATAAAAAACTAACAGAGAGGACTGATTGGCTGACAATGCCATGTGGTGAGGTTATTGCTGATATAAGGAATGAGAGACGTGGAAATGGAGATGAGTAAGGTTTGTTATTTCAGTTCTGTCCCCTTGATCTAAGTAAGCACAGCAGATAGGTGACTGTTATAAAACTTTTTCATCGTGCCAGTGTTGATATGGTTAGAAGATCCTTGTTTCTGCTTATCCAAATAATTCCACATGTCTTTGTTGTCTGACATGTTGCAGATAGACGACGATGTGGACTGGTCTGTAATCAAACCCGAGATCTTCGCTGTCATCATGGACTTTTTCGCTAGCGGCCTACCTGTTCTGACAGATGAGAAACCAGCGGGAGACACAGGTCAGTGAGCTTACCTTGTCACCTCAGGTACAGTCTAACAAGTCACTCATATAATGCTGTCTCTGCCAGTCTGTGCATTTCTTTCCATCTCTCAGTTGTTGCTCTGTTTGTTGTTGTTACTGTTGATGGCCAGGGTAGTTAGTGGTGTGATGCCACTGCGTAGTGCAGGCTCAAGAGCCTGTCAGCACAAAATCTCATATGATGGTTTTTGAGATTTCTCATAACTGGAAAGGGAGGCACTTGGGTGCACCGATATGATGTGTTAAAGGTTGTGTGTGGTGGTATTTTGCTGTTGTTATTGTTGATGGCAGAGTGGTTATTGGCATGACACTACTGTGTACTGTGGATTCAAGAGCCTGTCGGCACAAAATCTCACATAATCACATTATGGTTTTTGGGGTGTCTCATAATGCTGAGCTGGAAAGGGAGGCACTTGGGTGCACCGATAGGATCTGTTGTAGGTTGTATGTGATGCTGTCGTTGCTATTGTTGTTATTATTGCTGTTGCTGCTGCTGTTTGCTCATGCTGTGTTGCTATTGGTACTGCAGCAAGAGTAGGTATCATCGCTTATGTTGTTGATATCAATTGGAGCTGTAGCGGCTGTAATTGTTTACAGATGGGGGAATACCTAGTTCATTTGAGGAGGCCTCAACGTGGTGAACTGGTCTTCAAACAAATTCTGCAATTTGCCCAGAGCCACAGTTGTTGATCTGTCCCAGCTGGCTGCCTGTATCTTTTGTATTTCAGTTTGATCAGGTCACTAACACTTAGACACAGAAAGACAGCAGACAGAAAGAAAGATTCTTCCTATGCTTCAGTGTAGACTAACCTTGGGTATAGATTTTTAGGGGGAGAAGTCCTAGCTCTGTATTTTGTTCATCCTAGCTTTGAAATAGTTAATGCTGGCACTTGTAACAATGAAATCTTTCAGAGCAAAGGGGTGGCATGTCACAGTTTGACTGTGAAGGTCATATAGTTTGCAGACATATTGTGGATAGGTGTTTAGAAGGGTGTCTTGTTTCCACACTTAAAGAGACTTAAATTTGAATGTAGCCCAGCCTCATCTGACAGAACTCTTACACACAAGTAATATTATTCCATGTGCAGAAATCCATGAGGACGATGATGAAACTGTGGCCTTGATCAAAGAATTGCTGGACACCAGGATCAGACCTACAGTGCAAGAGGATGGCGGGGATATTGTCTACATGGTCAGTGCAGCTTTCTTTCTTTCTTTCTTTCTTTTGTTCTTTCTTTCTTTCCTTCTTTTTCTTTCTTTCTTGCTTTCTTTGTTTCTTTTTTCTTTCTTCTGTTTTTCTTACTGTCTTTCTGTTTTCTTTCTTTCTATCAAACTTTCTTTCTGTCTGTCATAGCTCACTGTGTGTCCTGCCCTCTGTATGCAGACTAGTGAGTGGACAGTAAAAGACAGTGCTAGCACAACATTACATATATGTATCATTGCTGCGATTCACTATCTGTGTATGGACCCTATGAATAGATTTAAGTAAGAGAAAAAAAGCTGTTTTTCAGGTTTAGCTGTAACAGTATAGTCTAAAAATCATCATGTTATTACATGTTTGTGGGGTATGTTATAAGCTCCCTTGCAAGAATACTTCAATTGCAGTGGCCAGATCCTGTGAAAATATCCTTACCTGATGAGTATCCAGTTTCTTTTCTTCACTATTCACACATAGCCACAGTTTTGCCCATATGTAAATGGTGTTCTTTAGTTGTTTTTTTTTGCTGTTCATACATAGCCATAGGCATATTTCAAAAGGTCGGAATAAGGCACTGGTCTTCCTGTGTGGTCCGGGCCTATTTCTGGAACGGAAGTAGCAACCTGGAAGTGAAAATGGCACATATCGATTGCTGCCTTCCAATTATTCAAGGGCATGATTATGATTCCTAATTTATGCCTATCTATTAGAATGGACCCTAGCCTTAACCGTAAACCTACAGTCAAACACTGGTGTGTTATGCATGTTGTTTTATTGTAGAGTTAGGGTAAGGGCTGGTGTATGTTCTAGTACACTTAAATTAGCAGTCATAATCACACTCCCTGCGCCAGGGCTGCCCTCTCTCCTCTATATAATTGGAAGGTAGTAATCAGTAAGTGTCATTTCTACTTTCTAGTTGCGACTTCCATTGTAGAGATAGACCAGGACCACACAAGAAGACCAGTGCCCAAAATAGTTTGAAATTAACAGGGTACATAGAGAAAGGGCTTTTTGTAGTATTCCATGATAAAACAGATTGGCCAGCTTTGGTCTGTGCACAGATGACAAAGGATGGAGACGAAATATCCTTTAGCCTGGGTTATAAACTGTCCTGTCACTGTTAATTTGTTGGGTCCACAGGGTTTTGAGAAAGGCGTGGTCAAGCTGAAGATGCAAGGTTCCTGCAGCAGCTGCCCTAGCTCTGTGGTCACTCTCAAACACGGTGTACAGAACATGTTACAGTTTTACATCCCTGAGGTGGAATCTGTCGAGCAGGTGAGTCTCTCTCTCTCTCTCTCCCTCCATCCTCTTCTCCCCTCCCTCCCCCTCACTTTTTCTCCCTTTCTCTCTATTTCCCTTCCTCCTTCTCTGTCTTTATCTCTATCTCTTCCCAACTCTCTCTCGCTCAGGGCTGTCAGTGTAAAATTGAGCTAACCCCTGAACTCAGTTGGCCGGCATACATACTTACACATACAACTCTCATTTCATCCCACAAAGACCTACCACATACCAAAGCAAATTCAATGTTTTGTTACACGAAAAACTGCAAGAAATTCTAATTATTACTAATGCCAATGACAAATAATATTGACCGACAGTGCACTTAATACAGCACAACTAGACTAGATCCAGGTCTCAGGTGTAGTCTAATAGTGAGCAGTAATATTATAAATTTAATCGCTGTAGAAGCTCCAAACCGTCCAAACGATGACACACACAGGCGACGCTGAGATAATCCAGAAAGAAGATCCAGATCTAGATACAGATCTACTCAAACACTGTCGAAGGACCCTTGCCCTACACAGGATAATGAGGTGAAACGCTTTTTAAAATTTTGTTTTTTTTTCAAAATTCGAAACACTCTAAACTGCCATTAGTTATGATATTTATTATATTAATCCACCAATCGTCCACTCCATTCCATCCGCTAGGCAGGCTACAGAATAGAGATTCAAAATGTGTTCCCTGGTGTGGACTGGAAGGGGATCTTTTCGGGCCTAGCTGCCAGGCTTGCATTTTTCTTAAATGCCAAAGGAGTAGATCTAATTATTATAAGGCACTATGATTTCATAGTCATTTCCTCCTGGGCCAAAATAAATCCAATCTGGCAATAATGCACAAAACCCTGTACCGCGGATGGTCTCCGGTTATGGTTCCATATTGGATATGTGCTAGTAGGGAAAAAGACTCTAAATTTACCAGTTTACCGGCGATTTTGACAACCGTGAGGCCAGAACTGTGGATCGCAGCAACCCCGGATTTTCGTGGATCCCCGGAACTCTGACAGTCCTGCTCGCTCTCTCTTTCTCTCTCTTCCCCCACCTCTCTCTCTCTTACCCTGCTCTCTCTCTCTCTTGCCAGCTGTAGACCAGTTGGTATATGTAATCTACAGTCTCTTACAAGGCAGTTTAGCAAGAAACACTGCTGGGAAATGTTAGAAAATAATTGATGTGGAATGCATACACTTTGAATGTGGATATTCTGAATTTTAAAATTTTTTTTTAAATTAAAAAGAAAAGATTTCATTCTTTTCTTCGTATGAGTATGACTGAAAGTCAATAATAATTTGAATGTTTCATTATAAAGAAAGCTCATAGGCATCTTTTTTCCCCTTTCTTTTTGTTTGTTGGTTCTGTTACCAACACATGATCTGTGACTGCTGTTATGGGTAGACAAATTGAAGAAATGCTCAGCTTTTGTTAACAAAATCTCTGGCTTTGCTCATGCGTGAATAACGTCACTGTCTGTAGATTTGCTAAATTAATGTTGATTTTGATGTCAATGAAATTTTGTTGTGTTTGTTCCTGTGCAGGTGACAGATGAAGTGGAAGCTTTGTCAAATGAGGAATTTCGCAAGCTTGAAGACCAGTTGAAGGAGAAATAAATGGGAATTGATTGACCTCTGACCTCTGCGGGCTCGACCCTTGACTTTGATGTTTATCTGCTGACAAGGAGTTTCATATGGAACAGATGGCAGGCCTGCTTGCCACAATTGTTAGCATGGAGCTGTGTGGATGAAAGTTGATTTTTACAAAACAAGAAAACATTTGGATATATAGCTTTTTTTTTCTTTTCAAATATTTTTTAGACAAGAAGGCATTAACCTTAGTTCTAATTCTTCAGACCCTGTCTAACCTGCTGGCTATCATGGTGCTTATGTTGAGGCTTTCAAAATTCATGAAAAAAGGATAAGGAATCAGCAAAAAGTAAAAAGAAGCCAAAGTGGGTTCATATGTCATGCCAAAAATGTAGTTAAGAGATGATTTCAAATTTTAATAGTGGCGTTGTAAATAGGATAGCATGCTTTGTTCAATTTATGTTCATCATTTATGTGTAAAACACGGTTTGGTAAATTGCTGGCTCTTGGAATGGAAGAATTACACTACAGTGACAAATCATCTCAGGGCTCAAAGTCCAAACCACAAAGTTCATGTGATTGTTGGTGTAAGCAGAGTTTATAAGCATTTCAATGTATTGAAGTCACTCATGTGTCCAGCTGTACTGAGCTGTGTGCCATACCAGACAGGGATAGTGTTGTGTAAATGAATATATCAACCCTTTGGGTGTTGACATCGGTCTGGCTGCATGTGTGTGTGCATGAAAGAAAACTGTGTGTAATATATACATGCATTTAATCAGTAATGAACTGTACGTCTCAGGAGCATATTTTTGTTGCTGTTTGCTATCCACATATTATGCATTTCAATTGTTTTTAGCCAGAATGGAAAAAAAAAAATTGACAGATTTAGTTATCGCGGTACTGTTTTATTTTTGTATTGTATACATAGTATGTTAGAGAGAATAATTCAATTCTTGTTTCTTTTCTTCCCTATCTACGCATAGCCTCAGCTTCACTCTTATGCTCCCCGTTTTTGTTTGCCATCATATATAACCACCACTGCTTCATACAAGTACAGTGCGAAAAATATAGATTCCGAGATAAAGAAATAAAGGTTTTAGAGCATTTCTATTCACCCAAATAGTCTGAAATTAACACAGGACATAGAGAAGGAGCTATTTTTATACATCCCATGATAAAATAGGTTTCCCCAATTTTGTTGTATATGCAGATAGTGAACAGCTGCAACAATATATAAATATATATATATATATATGTAGATATATAGTACATATTGAATTTCTCTCTTTGGAGAATTCTTGTCACGACTACCTGAAGTTGTGTAGTTGTCAATAAATTGGACCCCCTGTGATATCTGAACAGACTTTGTCTACTTCTCTTTGCTGTGATCTGAGTGATGGTCTACCTGACCCCCGAAGGTGGAGATGATGGATGAATGCAAAGGTGGAATTTCCCTTTCAAAGGGAACCGCATTGTGAGGTGTACATGTATGAGAGGCTTCAGCTTTCCTGTCTTTTCTTCTTTCTTTCGTAGTTCCTTTCAAACTTTCTTTCTTTCAGACTGACTTTCTCTCATTCAACCTGCCTGCCTTTCTTTCCTTTTCTTTCTTTCTTTTCTTCTTTCTCATGTTCTTTCTTTTGAACTTTTATCTCTTTTATCTCTCTCATTCATTCATTCTTTCTTACCATTATTCCTTCCTCTCCCTTCTTTTGTTAGGTACCAAAAGAAAAGACGTTCATTAATTGTCAAACCTAGTCATTTTATTCCAACACTGAAATATTCTATAAAAATTATTGGAATGATGTGAATAAGTTAGATTTTATGGATTCACAGAAATAAAAAATTAAAATGCATGTATATGAAATGTCAGAAATCATTGAAACTATTTCTCTAATATAATGGTACACGTAATGCTGCATTCACAGTTTGAAGACAGGAAATACAACCAATGCTGCTGAGAACTTACACACAAACACACAATATTCATGTACACGTATGAGATGCGACACGATGAAATCAGGTGCTCATCAAACTGAGACGACCAGAGAAATCACATGTTAGACAGACAGTTTCAACTTCAACGCATTTTTTTTTCTTCACAGAACCTACTATATTAAACTAAAACTGCATTTCAGAGTCAAATTTCCTGAAACAGATTGAGTAGAAGCGGCAAAATAATAATTCTGTGGCATGGCCTAATGAACATTAATAAGGATTAACAAAAGTGATTGGCCATTTTCTCACTAAATTCAGCCGCAGCAACTTGTCACCCCCATTGTCTTAAATTGCCAGTATCTCGACTTTACTCAAGGTAGAACAAACATTTTTTCACTCTCAGGGAAATTATTAATCTTCACAGTGATACCAATAACTCGATATGCTCAAAATTTGACGAGAGCCTGACTTCATCATGTCACATCTCATATATTGTTTCTCTGTCTCCATAACATCTAAATTACTGAGCTGAAAAAGAAGATTCTACGATAATTTTATGCCGGAATGACAGACAAATTATACTGGTTTATTTTTGGATTGAGAACCAGGATCTAAACTTGAGTTTCTGGCTGAAACCAGAGAACATACATTCCGAAATAACTAAACCTCTCTTCATGCCCTTGCTATATTATATTCTGATCATCCACGGACATCATTTCACGGATAGCATAGATACCACCGTGAGGCTGGACTAGCTAACAAGTAGCTGCGATGATGGAACTATGGCAGAGAGTGATGTCCCCTGTTGTTCCTCCATCTTGTCTGATCCTACCAAGCTGTCTGATTGGGTGTGAATGGCATTCATTTGTGATCATGGTCAACCATGGTAATACAGGTATTTCTTCCAACATGGCTGCCAGATGGTACAGAAAATGGGATGTCAGCCTGTCTCACTGGTGCCCATGTCTTTGACTCTGACTAACCTTCTGCTGTCTAACACTGATGTGTCATTCCGACCTTGACCCTGGATATTATCATGTCTGGACAAGTGTCTCAGTGACTAGCACATTCTGGACAGACATCATCTCGTGAGGTCATCTCCAAACCTCAGCGACCTTATTAGTACAGAATTTTATATCCTCTCTGTTGTGTCTAGCTAGAAGGGACAGTTGGACATAGATCATTGTTTTGATGGCAAATCTGACGCAGGTAAAGTAAAAATATGACTGGCTTTATAAAGTGGAATGTTCTGACAGTAAGGCACAAAATATCTCCGTATCATCGTCTGCTTCAGTAGAAAACAAAAAAAAAAAAACATGGATAGATGGATTACTGACTGTAGTAAAATATGAAGAGTTTTGCTGTTAATAAATAAAATGAAAACAAATATGAAAATTTGTGTGAAATTGATTCATCTGTATGTACGTAAACATAATTGCATCAACAACTGTAAACATAAGATTTTCTGTCACGAGACCACTAGATTGTGTCTATGCGGTCATGCTGTGCGTACATGCGCATGCTACCTGAGGAGTAAATCACTTATCAGACAACACGAGCTTCCATCTTCTCTCATCCCTTCTTCCATTCTGCACTGCCATATGTCACTGACAGAACCTGGCACCTATGACATGACACAATGACATGTCCTGCTAATATTGACAGCGACACTGTTTTTAATTTTGTCATAATCAAAGTATCTCCTACTCCAGTCAATCACTGGCCAACACTTGATCTATTGTACCTACATGACTTACGCTTCTCACTGTGGTCTCAACTGTTATCGAACAAACATTTCCATCATCGACTTTGTTGTTCTATCCCATCAGGCATCTGAGGACATGCAGGGAGAGAAGACATTTTCCTGCTAAGTCAGTGCCGAATGGAAGTGGGGATTTTTTTGGGTAAATATTTCAAATATACATGTATATACCAATTTCATTAAAAGTGCACACACCACTAACTTTAGACTGTACAGCCATCAGCTTATTCCCTGTACAATATCTACACACATGCAGACTTTAGGGCAAGAGTAAGCATTTTTTCTGCAAAGGAGAAGAAGATGGAGTAAATTTCACAATGAATAATTCAGCATTAATCTCCTCATGATCACACATTTTATACAAAATGTCTCTCAGTGTCCAACCTACAGCTTGATGTATTGTCAGTCAGTATTGCCGTGGATTATGATAGGATACATTCAGCACTAGAACATTTACTCTGGTATCAGAGATGAGAAGATTCTGTGAGACAAATTAGCTTTCGGAGCACAAGTAAATAGATTTAAATCTGATCTAAGAATATCATTGGGGGTACCTTGAGCCAAATTTTCAGGAAAAAAAAAGAAAATTGCATATCATCTGTTTGGCTGTATCACACTGACGGACTCACAAGGCAATCAAACACTTTTGAATGGATATGATTATGTATATGCATAAAAATGACAAAATATATATATATGTGACAAAATATACCAATTTACATCATCAACAATTAGTTTATATGAAGTTTTTTTTTATGCAAAAACAATAAATGATCTATGAAGAGCACAGATTGTAATGGAATGTAGTGAACTATTTAAGGCATAGAAACGATAAAAATTGCAAACAATTGCATGTCATACAACAAGTTAATTTGTCATCGCGGGCACCACAACAAAAGTTCCGTGATTGTTTCCTTTTCTAAAGGTAAAACTGTACAGTTCATTTGGCAGTCTGACTGGCCCAGCTCCAACACTCCGCTGAGGCTCAAACACTAATCTTAGTTGTATACATATTGATAGAAACAGACATATGTAAGGCAGTGCCATACAGGTAATCTCAAAATGTCAAGTTGCACATTTGTGGCCTCCACATGTGGCTGGCCAATCAACAACCACACACCCTGCACAACAGTTGAAACTGACTTATAAGTTTTCTGTGTCGCCAAGTCATATTCTCCTGAATAGACATGGCTGTCCAATCATAAGCTTATAGGAAAGACAGTGCCAACTGTTTGATATGCTTTGCCTGGTCTCTGAAATTTGCTGCAAGTCCCAAGAAGTTTTGTGTGGATATATAGGTGGCTGTTTTCAAAAATCCATGGAACAAGTTTTTTTGTTGAGATTTGTAGCCAATTGTATGTAGGGCAGTTTCCTTGTCTATTACTGATGGGTCGGCACGATCCTTTGCCTGTTAGATTGTCTTGCTATCCCATGTGCCACTTCAGGTCAATTTCAGGCAGAGTTTCATCTGTTCTGATGCAAGTGTGATGTCATGGAGAGCTATTTGTCACATGGTCTGAAATATGCAAATGTCAAGGTCAAGACTGGACCAGGCGGTTCATGTAGAATGAACACTTGGCACAGTAACCCCTGCCGACCTCAATTTCCCGTTTGCGGCACAGCTGACAGGCCAACTCCTCCCGCACTGGCGGCCATTCATCACTGTTACTGCTGTCCTCCACATCCTCAACCTCATTGTCTGAGAAAGCTGCGGGTTTGCTGGGGAAATTATCCTCATCGTCACTGAAATATGCGCGGTCACATCCCTTGGCACTGTTTGAGAAAGAGGTCAGCTCTGCTGCTGACTCGTATCCAGCAGCAACATTGGAAATGTTCTCGGCAAATGTCACAGACTTTCTGGCCGCCTTGTTGCTTTTGTTTTTCTTGCTCTTCAGAACCGACTTGGGTTTTTTGCTGCCCGACTCGGACTTGCTACGAGTCCTGGCAATGCCCAGTCCTGTGGGCTTTGGTTTGACTGCTGGTTTTTCAGGAGTTTGGTCAAATCTGGATGCCAGAGCCTTGACCTTCTGCTGTCCTTGAACCCGCTGCTGGTCCTCTCTTAGGGCTGGCTGAAGTTCATAGTCGGAAGGTGATTGGTATGCTGCCGTGTCAAAAGTCGGTTGCAAATTCGCGTTTGTACCACTTGGAGGGATAATTCCTTCCTGAAATAATAAAACATCAACAATTTTGAGTGGCTGTTGGATGGACAACATCATGAGATTTTTGTTTCTATAAATATGTGAGGCACAATCATTGTGCATGTCCATAGTATGGAGAATGTGATATCCTTAAAACATAAAACAAGCTGGAAACCATACAGTTTTTCTCATTGGATATAACTGACTATCTGTCATATATCCACTGGCAGATTGTTATCTTCCATGCTAAACTTAACATAAGCTGAAAGATATATAGACAACAATCATGGGCGAAAAGTGACAATTTGACATTAAATAAATGTTGAAGTTGTGAATATGGAGTACTTTAATTCTTCTTTATTTTTCTGTGAAATTATCATTTCTGACAGATGTTAGGATAAATCCAGAGAACAAGCTCCCAATGTTGTTAGCCTTCTCCTATCCTCAGGTCAGTTTGAACCAGAAATGACCTCACAGCAACAGGGCAGGTTAGTCAGCATTAATGCAAAGATCAGTGTGACATTGTGGTAGACAGGGTGAATGGTGAGTTGGATGTGAGTCCTTCAGTTGACAGGTGAGGACAAAATCACTGCCGCGGTTGATTAATTAGTGGGTAAGTTTGGGACAGACTTGTGGACGCCAGCTCAGGATGTAGCAATAAACTCATTCACCTTACCAAATCTGACCAATGGTTGTATCTTGTATCTGACATTGTCAGCGAGTCCTATATACAACTTCTCACAAGTGAATAGGCAATCTTTGCCAGCTATGGTAACTTTATATATGTCTCTATCATAGTTTACTTACTGGCTCACTGCACCTGAGAACCCACTGACTCATATGAGAACCACACTGTTGCTTTACTTCATTTGCTCATAAATGACAAGTACATGCATGAGAGATGTAACAACTGGAGTACTACAGTTGACAGTTTATGATTACATTATATTCAGGAAAAAAAAGGAAAGTGATGTACTTACTGATTGTCTACCATTAGCAAGACTAGACATCGTCTGACGTGGTACGAGAGAGGGAGGCATGAGATCTGTGTCAGTGACAGAAAAAAAGGGAAATGATGTTAAAACAGGGTAAAGGTAATGAATTTCACAGCATATTATTGGGTAGAAAATGTGCACCTGTGAGAGAAAGTCTAACCTTTTCACAGTTCAGATAAAATGGTTTTGGGAACACAATTTCAGAATTTCTCATTTATACTATTCAGAACTGAGTAAGTTGTTGAGAGATTCTGAAAATGTTAACGTGCTTGGTCAATTTTCAGAAATGCACAATTTGTGAATTCTTATAAATCAAAATCACACATTTAGTTCAATAACTTATGGTCGAGATAGCCTTATTCTACAGAACTGAAAGGTCTATTAAAACTTGATCTTGATTGATAACTTAAGTCTCCCACTTCCATATATAACTGCCACTGCCAAAATCAATCACTAAGTCTGAAAAGACTGTCTGTGCTTGACTGCTGGTATGTTAGTGTGTGAGTATCTGAGGGTGGAAGAGCACCAGTCAGCCATGCTGGAGGATGAGACTAGAAGATGCAGGCGTGCAGCTTTGCAAACTAGACCTCTTGCAATATTTTCTTAGTCTAGGGTCACAGGGTTTCCATGACAAAATAATGGCAGTAGGATAGAATATTCCATCACTAGTACTATAATTTCTTTTGCTGTCATATGTCAAGTGAAATTGAACTGTTATGATTACTTCAGAGATATCAAAACAAAAATCTGTCCATTTAATTTGTCTTCTGCACTGGAGAAAATCATAAGACCAGCTAATTACTGCTTGATTTAATGATTGAAATATAAAATCTCAATGTGCAAATTTTGCATACATGTACAGGTTGACCAACTCAAAGAGGTTTAGCTGTTGAAGGTTTGTATGGAGTTAAAGTGAGTAGGTTGCCATGGGTTGTTAATCAAATTAGCGGACATAACCATAAATACCTGTTGTGCCATAACTGATGTTGTCCACAAGATTCTGACAATCAGGCTGGGATGCATAGCGCTCCAGAGGCCGAGGTGATGTCGAGGGGAGGTAATTCAACCCGGTACTACTGATGGCATGCTTAAGTTGTGTCCCCATAGGGTCTGGACTGTAGCTGGTGGCGGCCGACATGTTGTGTCTGTGGATCTGGGACAGTGATGAGGGGTCCGGGGCTGACCGGTGATGGCCAGAAGTCTGAGCAGTGGACTGCTGAACGTGGATACTGGCTATCCCTGGATTTCTGGATTCTGTGGCCGGTCCTTGCAGGTGTTGTTGTTGTGGCTGAGGCTGAGACTGTGATGATGAGAATATTTGATGTTTGAAGTCAGGATTAGATGTGGTTCGTGCAGGAGGTGGAGGAGGTGGCCCCCCACTGTTTCTGTGTCCCACGCTAGGATGATGCACGGCCTGGCCAGGATTGTGTGGACTGACCATTGGACCAGTTATAGGTGAAGGTGGATGACCAACTGGCGACAACGCTCGCTGAGCCAGATCTGCCTGGGTCAAGCCTGTTGGTTCAGGCTGGGGTACAGGTGGACTAATATTTGCCTGCCCTGAGTTGTAGGTCTGACTGCTGTGGGCAGTGAGAGCCGGTGTGGCCGACCATGAGCTGGACACTGGAGGAACAGATGAGCTCCTGGTGCTGGGTCCCTTTTGACCTCCACTGGACAATGCCTGGCCTTGAATTGCCTGACCTTGAACCATTGGTCGTGACGATTGTCGACTGGCTGGATGATTTGGTTGTTGTGGATACGGAGACTGGGACTGTGGCTGATATCCATGTCTGGATTGTTGTGAATTAGTTTTCCTATGAGATGTAGATGTGGCCTGCTGAGGATGTTGCTGAGGAGGTTGTTGTAAAAGTTGAACACTACTGGAGCTGGTGGGGAGACCTGATTCTGCTCTGGATGTTGTGACTGAAGTCATTCCGGTGCTGGGCAGAGGATACCCAACGCTGTGAGAATGTCTGTGTTGTTGTTGATGCTGAGGACCCGAGAGATTGGAACTATGACTAGGGTAAGCTGACCTGTCAATATGAGATGAGACAAACTGAGATGGAGGAATTTGAACACCACTACTGTCACCACCACCACCAGACGCACCATTAGTTCTTTGTCCACAACCATCATAACTGTGCCGCTGTCCTGACACTGGGCGAGGCTCTGGGAACGACTGTCTCGGATCAGCAAGTGGAACCTGAGGGATGTGGGACTGAGATGTCGCATCAAACTGATGGCGCTGTCGCTGTACTAAGCTGTTCTGCTGAAGTTCTCTCATCTCTAACTGGCTCATCTTCTTCTGCAAATTTCCATCGCAGCTGCTGCTGTCAGATTCCCGGCTGTCTGAGCTACTGCTGGTCTGCAGGCTCTTCTGTCTGTTAAGGTACATCTGATACACCTCAGAATTGCCTGTGGGATCAGATGTCCGTCTAGATTTTCTATTGCGAGGCAAGGTTCCGTAGGCGTCCAGTGGTACTGGTGCTGTAGTGGAATGAGCGAGTGCAGAAGAGACAAGACCAGCAGAAGTGTGAGACTTGAGCACGGTGTGGGCTGGGGGCTGAGACAGGGAGGATGGCACAGAAGCGGAGGATCGGATGGAAGAACTGCTGCCCGAGCGGCTATGGACAGACTCACTGTCTACACTCTCTGCAGCCGTCGGCCTGGACAGGTGAAATTTGGGTCTGTGAGTTTGTGAATCACAAGCACCAGCCTGCAAGTTGGAGGTTACTGCTGACAATGATGAGGCTGATACAGGGGTGGCAGACAGAGGTCGCTGGGGAAGAGCTTTTGTCTGCAAGCTATGACCTTGAGATTGCGAGACAGGAAGTGGAGATTTCCTGGTGGAGCTGCTGCCAGAATCCTGGTGCTGGTGAGGACTCTGGGCTGGCCCGGCCATCTGACCACTCTTGGCGCGACCAGTTGCCAGCAAACGTTCTTTGGACGTCACTCTCCGCACTGGTTTGTCGCTATTGTCTGAGTCTGTGCTTGTGATGCTGGATCTGAAAAAAAAAAAAAAAAGGGTCCTCTGACTGTGAACTGTCTCTAACTCAAAGGCAGTACACATATGAAACACGCTCTTATAAAAACATTTCACGTTCACCCAAACTGAATCCTAAAAAACAAAACTCTCATCCCAAAGATAATAAAGTTTTCCAGCCAAAAAGACAGCTGATGACATTTATTTTGGTCATACAGAACAGAATATATAAATTTACATGTGACTGACTGGATGAGTCATGATAAGCATAGACACAAATGATACGCTTTCAGTTCTTGATTGAACAGGTGCAAAGAGATCATACTGCAGAATGTCTCTGGCTTTTCTGATGGTGCCATGTGAGACCTAGTATCAAGTTATTTGCAAAAATGAACCTAACTGTGTGAATGCCAGTTATGTGTATGAGTGTAATGTGAAAAGCATAAAAAAATGAGAACATATCATTACCTTTTTCCTCCTTGGGAGCTACCGTCTGATGATCCATGGGCTGTTGAGCGTTTGAAGAGACTTCTGGACTTGAGTAGACAAGAGTTGTGCTTCTTTTGGGCGTAGACCAAGGCCTTGTTTGAGATATCCGTTTGATTCATGGCCTCTTTCAGACAGCCTGGCAGGGACAGACAATAAAACATACAGATGCTGACTGCATAGACTATTGCTGGTCTTACAGAAATACTCACTCTCTGACTGCTGCTGCATTTCCCTGTGTGAATTCTTTTCTCAAGTAGCAGATAAGAAAGTGAAGATAAACTTTATTGGTCGGCAAAAGGCAATTCCATTCACAGTTAATGAGACAAAGTAGAAAATAATATATATAAGACACCTTCACTCCTACATGAGGATAAAAATATTATGAATAGCATCCATACAAGGCCGACTCAAGAAATACTGCCTCAGTTTAATAAGGGCATCGCTGATGGCAGAAATGTGAGCAAATTTACACAACTGGGAGTCTACAGACAATTCCATCTGACATTTTAACTCATGATAGATTTGAATGTATGAGAGGACTGACCAAAAAGCTACAAAACCTACATGACTAATAATTACAATTACATAATGAAGAACAGGGAGAGAAAAATGACCACAGTGGTCACTCACCCAAAGCACTGTCACAATAACGCAGCGAGGCCTGGATGTCACCCTGGGTCTCAGCCAAGATACAACTGTCCATCAAGTCATCAGCCTTCTCACACATGGAGACAAAATAGTCGTTCTTCACCTCTGAAATATAGAATGACAAAATTTTAGGAGACTGTTATTGTTCTGAGTCATATCAGCTGCACAGTGAAGTTTGACGAAACGTAAACCCTTTTCTGTCTGAACTGGTGAATCAATGATGTCAAGTCTGGAGTGGTAACAATGGACATTTTATCTATGTCCCCCCTTTGTTGACTAGTGCCAGGAGTGAAATCACAAGTACTATTATCAATTTGATAAATAAGCCTGTATTCAAAACAAAACAACAGTGTTCTGTTGTTTTTTGGGGTAAATCTTACCGAGTCTTTGACAGTAGCACAGATTATAATACCAGGGAAGTTTGAATTGTTGACTAAAATTCTTCATAAGTCTGACTGCGGGTAGATAAAGCACAGAGGCCTGAGCCAAATCTGTCCAATATCAGGCTGTGTTGTGTAACAATTTATTGTGTGCACAAATGGCCACAACTCAGAGAAATTTCATCTCCGTTTTCACTGACATAGGCTGGTAGGGGATCAAATAAAGTTTTAGTTTTTCTCAGTTATGCTCTCAAGGACAAATTAGCTCAATGATATGTCTTACCGTCTTTATCCAGACTGTCGATAGAAGGTTCTCTCTTGTGAGACGACTTCGAAACTTGGAAGGCTGCAAAATCTGCATAAACAATAACATTTTATCAGACTCTGATACTGGCAAGAGTAATGAGACATAATGAGAGGTAGCTCTAGTGTCAGACAAATTGAAAAGTGTGACATATATAGTTCAATCCCTTTTGTTGTTGTCATATTTTGTTTTTACTTTTTTTTTTCTAATACAAAAATATGTCCCAGCAGTTGAAAATTATAAGCTCATAGTAATAACGATCTCAAATTTCGGCTTTGGGAGAGAAATTCCATGCTCTATTCATTTCAAGCCTGAAAACACTTTGCTGTTTTCAGCTGTCCTTTGATGACGCTCGAGACCGGCATTGATTCTATATATGTTCTCATCTCTCACAGCATAGCACATACTGGCTGTTATAAACATCTGTTGTTGCAAACTGCAAGTCTAGATTATTGTACTCACTTTTTGGAGGAATAGGTGGTGCTCTCCCTTCTTTGCTGAGCCCCTCCGAGGCCGTAGATGGGGAGGAGTCCCGTAGCGGGGGAGGGCTGGGCAGGTCGTGAGGGAGAAGTTTGAGAATGTCCTCCTGGCTGCTCTCTTTGATGGGATGCATCACCTGGACATCACAATGACATAACAGATGACCGAACTGGACCAAAACTGGATAAAAATGATCAGCTGACAATCCTTTCAACTCATATTTACTGTAGTCCTGGGTCAACATCCACACAAACAATACAGTCCTGATAATGCAGTAATGTCATTATCTTCTTCCCTTTCTCTCCCCATATCCCAAACAAATCAGATTTACAAATGGTTAATGTGGCATCTCTGAAGTGATGAGTTAGGATCAGTAACAAATGGACTCATTTAAATCCCAGACATACATGTAAAAATCAGTTTTCAGCTGCTCATATCACATAAGCAACATTATAAAATTGTTCAAGACATGCGACATTACTTCACTCATACCCAGTAGTTCCCCCTTGCCTACCTTTCTCTCATTCAGAGCTTCATGCAAATGGCGAGTTGCTCCGGGCATTACTCTCAAATCCTTGGCTGGTCCCTCTGTCTGACCCATGCTGGCAGTGAAAACCTGCGGGTTGGGAGCAGTAAAATCGCTGACCATCTGCTGGTGTGGATGTTGAAGGAACTGATGAGAACAAGAGAATAGAGGTGACCGTTAGGTGCCTTGTATCAGATGACAGAAAAAGTGTTATATGAACAATCGATATTGCTCATATCTAAAGATAGATATCAAGGATTTCTGGATGCAATTGAAGGAAAAAAGAAATCTCAACCACTTTTCTACATCTTTCACTTACGACTTTGAAATATCTGTCATATTACGAAAACAAAGCTACTATTTAAAAAAATAATAATTCCCCAAAAATGAGGCCTGGAAAGATAGAACTGCATTGTGATCATTCACAGACAGGAATGACACTTCAATTGATAGGCAACTGCAGGCCACATTAAGCATAAACTGACAACTCTCCCCTGATAGCTGATGGTGGTCTTTGAAATCTCTTCACAAAATTCCTGTCCAGATTTCCCCCTCTTCCTCTTTCTCCACACTGCCCCCTCAAAAAAACAAAACAAAAAAAATGTTTCTCACCTGAGGGTTGAGATTGCGAGGTACCACCATGCTCTTGCTGATGAAGTACTGAGTGTACGGGTCAACTGTTCCACTGCCCGTTGAACTGGAGCTATTGCGATCACTGCTGCCATAACCTGAGTCTTTGTGAGAGCCCAGAGAAACGTTGTCAAATGAAGCATCGGTGTGGCTGCTACCCTCACTTTGCCTTGAGGCCAAAAGTCTTCCCATGATGCTGTCTGAGTCAATGCTAGAAGAACTGTTTGTGCTATGAGTGGAGGGCTGCCGTTTTACCCCTTGGTGTTTCAGGATATTCTCCACCATCCTGCGGTCAATATAATTGAATTTTTCATCACGCAACTCTTCCGAATGTTGCAATTTATCGGCACTTGAGATTGGATGAGGGGGAGGTTTGCCTGCCATAGATAAATCTGGCTGAGATTTGGATAAATCCGACTTGGCTTTTTTCTTTTCTGCCTTCTTCTGTTCTTTTTTCAACTTCTTCGATTTTTTGTCTGACTCATAGCCTTTCTTGCCAGCTGCAGTGCCAGATCCCTCAGTTCTATCGTTGGCTTGGCCTGTGGAAGCTGACTGGCCAGAGGGAGTGGGCGTAGCCCGTTGATCTTGTCCAGCTGTGATATTTCCTATTGAGCCTTGTCTGTTGATGCCAAACCCGTCTTGAGGCAAAGATGGGGCGGCTTTTTGCTCACAAGTGAGATCTTTGGAAAGTTCTTTCTTCTTCCTGGGCAACGTGGCCAAGCCTGATTGGACAGCTGAGTGGGTGTGGGACATGCTGTCCACGTAGTCATAATTCTGCGCACTGGCCAAAGGTTTCACTATGGTGTGCTGTGGAGCCATGTCAGAACTTGATGTGTCCGATCCATAAGCTTCATCACCTCCCTGTGACAAAGATCTCTGCCGGAAATGAGGATATTCTCTCCCTTGATAGAACATGGCTGCGGTTCCTGTTTTTGGTGGAAGACTTGGAGGTTGATTGGGGTCATAGCCTTGACCTTGATGTGGAAAACCCTGGCCTGGAAACTGAGTCTGGGGAAGATCACTCTGATATCGCACAAAGTCTGCACGGACTGATTCCCTCCCCTTCTTAAAACTGTCTTTCCTCTGGGCATCAGGACATCCTTTCATATTCGGGGTCAGGGGCAGCTTGACTGGTTCAAAACCTGTCATGGATGGCCTTCTGTACTGACCATTGGCAGACAGGGTGTAATCAGTGTAGCTCTCATCTTCCTGTGAAATCTGGCTGGATGACTGCGAGTGACCATCACAGCGGTCAAATGTTGGAGTCATCGGGCCAGGGACGCCCGCACTGCTCACAGCCTGACCGCCCAGTCTGAGTGGATGCTTGCTCTTGTCTGACTTTGTGCTCATGGCCTGGATGTAGCTCTGCTGACGACTGTGGTCAGAGTGTCTGGCCTGGTCTTCTCGGGATAGGTCAGCACTGCTTGGAGTGACCGACCGTGCTCTGGGATGGACAGTTGAGTCCATCATCTGACTTGAGGGCTCAGGGTTTGGCGTACGAGATCGGTGATAGGACTGCTGGCTAGAGATGCTTTCATGTGTTCTGTCCAGCACATTCTCGTCTTCACCTCCTCCTGTATGGACGTGGAAAAAAATAAGAGTTTGAGTGAAGTGAGCACAAACAGTCCTTGGAAGGACATAAGTGTTGGTAAATACATGTATCTAAATGTCCATTCATGACCACAACTCTCAGAGATCAGTCAGTACCTCACTTTGATCTTTCAGTTTCAAAGTTGTAATGAACAGATACACAGATCATAAAAAATTTTCTAAGAATTCATTATGACTGATGAATTATTACACAAGGTGATTTTTCGTACTCATTCTACGAAATACATCCGAGCCAAATATTTTGTACTGTTGAAGGGTAAGGGATTTTTGAAAATATCATTTTACCGTCACGGATGGGAACTCTGTCCAGTTATGGGTTTTTTTGTATCCCCAGACAGGATAAATTATAACACAGATATGAGAAACAAATCAGGAAATTTTCCGACTGCCCAACAGACACTGCTGATGGAAAAATTCGCATAAAAGTTGGACTAACCTGGTAATGCATAACCTGGGGCCATCACCCTCTTTTTTGGCGCTGTTTCCACAGGAACAGGGGCAGCTCTGGGGTTGGCATAGAGCAACAGAAGGGGTTGATACCTTCCCTTACTGCACTTGTCCACCACATGTTCCCAGCGAGGTCCAATCTGAGGAGATCATGGATTCAGCATCAACGAATTACTCTTGTCACAAAAGTGGTGGGAGAAATAAATGTCAATGAAAACTAGGACTACTGAGCTGACATCGTAGAAACATGATAAATAAAATCAAGGCTGAGTGGGATTCATTTGGGAGACAACTGGACATCCAAATGTTTGCCATGTCGTCAGTGGTTCCACTGACTGATTATTTCTGTCTGGATAGATTCAAATATTTTTCATTCAGGCACAATGTATTTTCCTGCAACACAATCTTACCATCTTATTCCTAGGATACAAATGTATATCTGTCCGCACATGTCAAGTAGTTTACCTGTGGCATGACATTTGTGATGCTGACATTTAAAATAATGTCCCCAAGATGGCTGCAATGGTTGTTGGTGACAGTTAGCATGAAAATAACACACCTAGCAATATTCACAGGTCTAGCCACTGACATGCTTACTGCAAGAAAAAAGAGGGTCACCTCAGTGGCAGGAGTGAGCAAGCAGGCCTAGTACATGTCTATCTTACAGCCTTGTCTTCCCCTCTCTAATAACCCACCCATCTGACATGCAGCTGAATTTGGCAACAAGTGATGAGTTCACAAAGTTTCTAACTTACCTCTCGAACCGTTGCATCATCGAAATAGATCCAGACTTGTAGTTTGCTGTGGAACACAAAGGTGGAGTAATGTTTGCCGTAGTAACACACCAAACCCACCAGCTGCAGTTTGGGTAAAGTGTGAACGTCCTGCATCACTGCGTGGAAGACCTGAAAGTCAAGGAGGAATAAATAGAGCTGGCCAGGATTCAGAGAAATTGGCATTTAAATAAAATATGTAAATGCAGGTCATTATAGATATAGGACATTTTAGTTGAATTATACAACTCCATTCTGTTAGTGTTATGAAAAGAA
>JBCEWB010102184.1:0-12094 GCA_039654565.1 Peronia peronii | reverse complement strand
GCTGTATCTTGGATTTTTTTTTAACTACATCAAGAATATTCCTCTCAGTATACATGTATTTCATAAATATGAATTTTGATGCCTGTGCCTGGAGTCAACAATAGATTACTCTTCTATAAATCAGCTTGTCCGTTTATCTGAGAATTCAATTATTCATCTAAGTACAAAATTATTGTAATGAGCGGAATTTTATGTAATACAATGCTAGTAGCCGAAAATTGGAACACATCATCGGTACAATAAATGAGGAAACCCTGCGTTCAAAAATCGTGAAAATTTACATGTGAACTGGAAATCTAATGCAAATTTCACTGCAATATGTTGTAAATATCGTCATATCTCATTGTGAATTTAGTTATTACGCCTGATTTTGATCCATCAAAAGATGGTTGACAAGCGTTGACAGGCCATTTCATCTTCAATGGGAAAACAAAAATATGAATCGGAGATAGGTGTACATTGAAATTGTCGTTGCGGATCTGCGATAGTTCGGTATTGGTCGCATGACAAGGGGAACATCACTCACACATTTTTTTTTCCTTTTTCTTTTTATGGTGTATGTCTGTATGCTCATCATTTGTCCAAACTACCGCCATGCATAGAACATATATATATCATCGTGTGAGCGCCAGTCCCTCAGTCATACGGCCGACCCGGAAACCCCTCATTGCAGGAAAAAATGTACATTCGTGTTTCAGTACAGTGACAAAATTGATATACGTGGAGTTAAAACTGTTTATTTAAAAATCAATTTACAATCGTTTGTAGAGCATGATTGAATTTTCCATCTTTCCAATTGCTTTGAACTGAATCAAGATCTCACCATCTAGAGATCTAGACGGAATTTCAAATCAGAGTGAGAGTTTCTTTGTCTGCGGCACGCGTCCTGCATTGTGCATTCATTGGGATGTAGCATTTTTTAAAGTATTATCTGCAAGTTTTCTTCAATGGATTGGCTTCACATATATCCACTTTTTTAATACCATTTTTATATCTGATTTTTTAACCTATTGAAAAAAGTACATGAAAAAAGAGCGCCTTATTATCATTCGTCAATCCTGACTATATTCAAGTTATGTAAGAAAACGCGTTGCAGGTCAATTTTTGCCTGTCTCTTTCGTTTTACCAGAATACTACATGTTTCAAACAACAGCATTCAAACTGATAATAATTATACGAAGTGTACAAGTAGCCTAACATTTTTTTCACTACTATTCCCCGTGCAGTCGAACTATATTAAGCCTATTTCTAGCTCTTTCACAAAAATCGTGTCATTTCTCAACACTAGCATGTCATGGATTAAATAATTCCCGCACGTAGAACGGGTTTTCTGTACTAATTCTATAATTTGATTACCCCGACACTTTTTTCCTGTTTTTGCTCCTTTTATCAACAGTTTTATAATTTGTTTATCAGTCAGTTATAAAGAAGGCATTGATTTGAATATAAAGGTAGGAAAAAGAACATGTTTTTGAGGGTATTAAATTTTACAAAATGCTATGGACAGTACAACACTGAAAACTTCTAGAAATAATAAAAACGTACCTAAAGAATTGCTATCAGTTTTATTGAGTCGAGAAATCGGTTTGGTTTTTGTGACAGAATTTAATTTTATACAAATCTTCACGATTCCCATGACATACGTCACATGATTACATGAACTTAAGTCTTCTCATTGACTTTGAAAAAAAATCATTCAGACTGAATTTTAGATATTGGCATCTGGGACTTTATACATTGACAGAAATTGTTAGAAAGGGATATTTCAGAAATATGTAATTAGAAATGGGTTATAATCATGTATCTGTACAAAATATGAGCTTAAAATCGGAGTTACATGACCCACAATGAGTCCAGCACGTCATAAGTCAGTATAAAGAAAAACTCAATGTTTTAGAAACAAAAAAGAGATTGGGAGTGCAAATACCAAAAATTAGCATGGATCTAGTATCTATCGTATAGTGTAAGTAACAGTTTAAAATCTAAAACAATGACTTGGAAATAAATTGAACAAATAAACAAACAAACAAACAAACAAAAAGCTGCATTTTTTTCTATATCTTCTCTTTTGCCATTGTGAGTGACGCTCTCTCTCTCTCTCTTTTTCTCTCCCACTCTCTCTCTCTCTCTAGCCTGTTTTTTTCTCACTCATTCGCTCTGCCAGTCCTATTTCAAAACATAATTATCTTGAAAAAGAACACTTTAACAAAAATGTACATATTTATTATTTCCAGTAATTCCTATTATATTTCCTATTAATTGCTCTTTCAATTCTCCTCCCCCCCCTCCTCCCACCCTTTGTCTATATGCCTGTGTGCTTGCTCGCCTGCCTGCTTGCCAATCTGCCTGTCTCTTTCTCTCTCTCTTTCTCTCTCTATCTCTCTTTCTTTCTCTCCCTCTCTTACTTTGGATTTCAACCAAGCTGAACTGCCATTCTAAGAGAATATCTCTAATTTCTATATTCCATCTTTATTTTCCTCCCACTTCTTCAGGGACTTAGAATGTGTTGGTGTTGCTACTAGTGTTTGTTTATTTTCTTGTTTTCACTATAGACCATCTTTCATTGAGTTCAGTGCTACAACTTCTGCCTTGTCCACTTCGGGGGGTAAATCCACCTTACTGGGTCGTCTCATCTTTATAGTTCTTTTTCTGTAGCACTGTAAGATGTCGTACTTCCGGGGCAACCATTCTCTTCCAAATACTATGTTCGTTCCCACGGAAACCAGGATGATGGACAGCGTTCCTAGAAACATAGCGAATGTTCGGAAAGGAAACATTTGCTGGTCAGTTTCATAATCATAATAGGGGAATTTGATGATGGCAGGTAAACCAAGAACCGATTCTCCACTCAAGAATCTGGTGATTAAAGACATAAAAAAGCCAGCCAGACAGCCGTATCCGTTGGTGTTAGGCATCCACAGAGCGAGGGTGAGCTGAGGGAATAGCGTGACGTACATGAGGTCAGAGCACAGGACGTATAACCCGTAGATGGTGGTGGAGAAGATGGCGATGAGGGTGCCCAGAACCCCAGTGACCAGAATGGAAATCCGGAGGACCCAACCCAATTCTCTCTCACTGGCCTGTGGAGGATAGTGGCAAAGGCAGAAAAGGAACAATGTTTAGACTTCTCTGATAGTCTCAACACTGGAATGAAGTCCTAATTAGGAATATACGGTGCTGTTCCCAGAGCAGGAATAGGGTCACTGTGACGGCTTCAGTGAACAAATAAGATCATTACTACTACTGTTTGATTATAAGAATGCTATTCCGATACAATGAAGGCATTGTAATACAACAAGTTATAACACTGTGTGGCAGATTGATAAAACATATTGATCAAAGTGTTGTCTCTTTCAAATAACTTAGTTTCCCAATAAATTATTAACGTTTATTCACCTTTGAGTGGATCAAAGAAGCCAGTGATGATGCCAATCCAATTTTGAATAAATACATACTCCCAAATATATAGAAGGCTCCTGCTTGCTCGACACTTTCATATTTAATTTCAATGGGTGGAATTTCGTGTTCTTGGTATTGAGATGAAGAAAATGGTGGTCACATGACTAGGAAGTTATAGTTAAGCTTTCACTGATACAAGATTTTAATGGACTTACGTTAGGCCTAATTATGTCGTGGTAGATGTTCTTGGTGAAGACAGAGCTGGTGGACAGGATAGTGGAGTCTGCCGAGGACATAACGGCCGCCGATATGACCCCAATGCCGACGATTCCAATCGGAAGGGGTGTCAAGTACTGAAGGGCCAAGGGCAAGATGAAACTGCGCATATGCTCAGGGATGGGAATGGGGCCGTCATAATTTGTGGCGTTCCAATCTGACAGGAAGTAATCACAAATCACAAAATCATACACATACTGAACGGGATAATCATAGCATCCTCCTGGTAAACTATCCAGTACAAATCTCGATGAAAGGATGAAACAAGGTCCTACTTTGAACTAGATCTAAATAGTTTTATCGAATTTTAGATGGTATGACATTCTCAATGCCAGCTAGGTACATTTGTGTAATACTAAATGAAAACAATTTGCCTTATCTTTTTGCACCTTTTCGTCGCTCATCAGCCTCCCATCCCCACCCCCTCCCTCTCTCTCTTCCTTTCTCTTTCTCTCTCTCTCTTTCTCTCTCTCTCTCTCGTACTGTATTGAAAATCTTGGCCATTATCAGCTCTTGATAGTCACATTCTTATCTTTTAAATTATTCCAGTGAGTTATTCATCTTTTTTTCAGAGATGTAACAAGATTTTGAGTAGCCAAATCTAATACTTTCAAAGAATATATAAAAATTGTCAATTAATCATACCATATTCGAAATGAAAACATTTATCTAATATTACTGAGTTTTTACGAGGAAAATCCAGTGGGACAAATATACACGGAAAATCCAGTAAGTACGTTTCTGTTTAACAAAATGTTTTTGCTTCCTAGTGTTTACGTCGATTTTGCTTAACTTTTTCATTATTGTCATTAGGAACAACAATGAGCAGACATCAGGTTATATACCTGTGGAGATGTATAAGTATGGCAATGAATGAGTGAGTAAGCGAATGAGTGAGTGAGTGAGTCAGTCAGTCAGTCAGTCAGTCAGTCAATGGGTCAGTCAGTGAGTCAGTGAGTCAGTCAGTCAGTCAGTCAGTGAGATAGTGAGTGACTGAGTGAGTGAGTGAGTAAGTGATTGAGTGAGTGAGTGAGTGGGTGAGTGAGTGAGTGAGTGGGTGAGTGAATGAGTGAGTGGGTGGGTGGGTGAGTGAATTAGTGAGTGAATGAGTGAGTGAGTGAGTGAGTGAGTGAGTGAGTGAGTGAGTGAGTGAGTGAGTGAGTGAGTGAGTGAGTGAATGAATGGGCGAGTGAGTGAGCGAGTGAGTGGGTGGATGTCAGTCAGTGAGCAATCAATCAGTCATCGGTCAGCCAAGTAGTGAGTCAGTCAGTGAATCCTTGGGTGTCATGTGAATCAGTGAGTCAGTGAGTGTAAGAGTAAGTGTGAGTAAGAAATGTTCATTTTATCCCTATTAACATGAGTAGCGATATCTACTGCTCCTTGTTTGACTCCTCGATTTCTGAAACAAACCTTATACAAATTTCAGTGGCATTAATTATTTTTCATTAGATGTGACACGAGAGAGAAACAGCACCAACCAGCAGCTGATCCAGCTATGCCCATAACAATGGGAGGAATGGCCAATCCCACACTGAAGAAACTGGCTATGGTTGTGGCTACTCGAGCTATCCTGGATGTGCGGCAGGCCAAGGCCCGCTGGAAAAATGCCTGTAAAAGAATGGGAGATCGTTTCGCAGATTATCTGCCCCTCTCAAAAGAGGCACTCGTGTAAGGGGAGATCATTTTGACCACGTCTATTACTTCCTTTGTAAGAGAAAACAGATGTTATGCAAGCAATGCAAAGAGGAAATAATCCCTTTACTCCTTGTCATTCGAAAGATTGATAGCCAAAAACTTTGATAAAATTATAACAAGAAGAAGAACACATTCTCTTTACATCATATTTGTTTTTGGAATTTTTCATGGTGTATGTTTCAGGCAAAGGGCGCGAAAGTGATTTTGTTCGTCTTTGCACTACTTGTTCAATCCCTCTTTTGTCTGGTAAAGGGAAGAAATAGGACTGAGCACAGCGATCTCCCATAAAGACTTGAAGATCGAGGGTAAAGGTTTAATATGCCTTTTTTTTTTTTTTTTTAACACATGGGAGAAAACATCTGTGCTTTTTGTTTGTTGAAGTTAGTGATTCTTGCTATTGCTTTGGCCAATGGTGGTTGTTCCGTCTGGTCGTTTTAGGTAGGATAGTTAAGGTTCAAGATTAAACCCCCGGACCACAGTTCTGAAAATATTTTTAAAAACATCTGTCGTTCTTTCTCTTAGTCTCCAATTATTAAAGTGCAGCAATAATAAAGGGCTTTTGAGAGCATGGGGACATGAGAATAGAACAGAGTTTAGACCATTTCGGACCGTCCCACCTCCCTTTCCTCCCCCTCCCCGCCCACACATACAAAACTACATACACAGGTTCTATGCATATACATAGATGCATAGAACACACATACTTCCACACACATATGCGAGTGTGACAGAAATCGTTACCCTTTGTCCGTTATTTACATCATCACATTCAACACTTTGTAAGCTGATGTTTTCCTTTCTCTCCTCCACATGACAGAGATAACCTCCACCAGGAGGTTGAAAGACGTATATAGAACGTAACCGTCACATTATGTTTTTAATTTTCTCTCATTTTTTATCTTTTGTCAAACTGTGAACTTACACGATTCTAGATACATAGAAAACAAATTTTATTGTCTCCTTATAGTGTTGAAGGTGATGATGTAAACAACTGACAAAGTATCACAACTTCTGTTACAGTCACATGTGCAAACATACATGCATATAAACAACGGACTAACACTCAATAAACATCAGCAGCCAGAAGAAAACTGACAATTTGAGCATTTTTCTTCTTCTATTTTCAGGTTCAAATTTATAAATTCAAATATTGCCGAAAGATAAACTCGCTTCTTCCACCACTGATCATAATTTTAGAGCTCATTTGTTTGTTGCAAAATGTCGTCACGCTTATAGATATTTGCCCGGCTTGTTGAGGAACAAAAATCATTTCACCTTTACAAGTTTTTGTAGAAATTCAGAGATAGAGTAATGACCTAAGAGGAAAGTGCTGAAAGAATTCAGTTATGGCCTGAAATCAGCTTGGCAAAAAAAAAAAAATAAAAATAAATTTAAAAAATAAAAAATAAATTAAAACAAAACAAAACAAAAACGATATAATATAGAACTGGAGGGTTAACGCGTCCGGGGGTGGGGGGGGGGGGGTTGCGTCATCTGGTGTGTGTATTGTGTCAAGGTGCATCAATTTGCCCCAAAATTGCCTGATTTCCTCTGAATATTAAGTTGTTAAAATGAACTAATTTTGGGCTCACATTGGTGCAATATGACATAATACGGACACAGGTGACGCAAACACCCCGCCCTGACGTACTGACCCCCCCACTTCTCTAGCCAATTTTTGTCTGTGCGTGACTATGTGTTACATGACGGTGTTCTAGATGGGTAACTGCATGAAACCTTAACAGTATTGTTATATTGCTTCCCTTCAAAGAGCGTCAAAGGGCAATCGGTTGGCCAGGCAGCTGTCTTTTTTTTTTCATTGATATAACAATACATTAAGAAGAAAAGGAAATAAATCACTAGTGCTCTTTTCATTGAAACATACACAGCCAAACATAACAATAAAAATATAAACAAAACAAAATTGTAAAAAGAAAAAAAAAGTTCACAGTAAGTAAAAGACATTTGCGTAATATATAATGAAGTTTCAGAAATGTTCATTAAACAAGTTTCAGACAAAGAAAGCAGAAGATGAATATTTTGTTTTTCTTTTATACAATGCTTCTTTATACCTTATGTGCCCATCAAAGGGCAGTCATTTGGCTGACTAAAAAAATAACTGTTTTTTTTTTTTTTTTGCTTACCTGCCATGGGATCCCACCAAAGATACAGAGAAAGAAAACATCCAGATAGGAGGCGATGGTAGCAGTTGGGATTTCTCCGACCCAGGTCCCCGACACTCGGGACAGATCCACTGCTGGAGACACCAGGGTGAATGGGAAGGCAATCACCTGCCAGGTGAGATGTGTCGTCTCTTAATTTTTGTAGATTACGTGTAATTCTGATAACTGCTAGTTACTCATGCAATAATCATGCATATGTTCAATGAACGAATACATGACTGTAATGACTATTTTCTGTCATATAACATAACATCTGTCTTATATTTTAGCGTTTCCTTTATTGCCCTGTTACGAAGTTTAAATAGTTTGGCGTTCCAACCTTTCATTACTTTTTGGCATACTACATCTTCTTTTTGTTGTTGTTGTTATTGCTGTTGTTGTTGTTATTTTTGTGTTGTTGTTGTTGTTGTTGTTTATTTCAAAGAATTGGGGTTAATTACCGGTTGACAGTCCATGTTTTGTAGTTCAAGACAATTCTATAAATTTGGCATAAGGTTATAATGAAGCTTTTCATTGGTCAGGCTATATTTACTTTTCTCATTGCCGTCTAATGAGATTGTGATGGTTTGAGCTCAAAGCAAAAGCACTACTGTTAGGTGAAACCACAAAGTAGACTAAAATTTCGCCGCAGAACTGAGGACTGGCGTCCTGCGACAGAGGATAATAGTGACTAAAAGAATCAGGATATGCTTTTCTCCAGGACGTTTTCTAAACTTATATATATATATATTCAAAATATAATGCGAAGACCATTTTATCCGTTTTAATACTTTCGAGAGAAATAGACATTTGTGCAGCACAGTTTAAGGCAGAACTGCTACTTTGTATAACAGCTGATTTCAACAATATCTTTGGGTGTTATTTGAAGAGAAAGTGTTAAGAAGTGAAGTTCAAATGTTCATAAATAATACGCATACTTTTATTGCCAAGGTCCTTGACTTCGATAGAAATAAAATTGATGTTTAGCGTGTTTGCATCTGAAACCGTCATGTGATAGTACATATACAGATTTTGATCTGGATCAGCGATATGTGTGTCAGTCTTGGCAAACTCCGTGCACTTTGTCTTTATTGTTGGTCGATAAATAAAATCCTACAAAACCACCATCACCAGAACCAACAACTTCAACACCAGCATCACCAGCACTGACAACAGAGGCTACAAAAGAGGGTGGGCAGGATGTAGAAAATATTGATCACCAAATTTACCTACCATTTCTGTGATATCTGATATTTATGTATGACTGGAGACAATACGGGCCCTGCAATCAGCAAAACAGTTACAAAAACAACTGGAAGACAAGACCGATTAGCAAACGGAGACGCTGTGGTGGAGCGGTTAGGCGTCTGTTCTTCATCGATTCGAATCCGCTTGGGGATGGGAAAGATTAGAATCAGCATTTTTTTAAAATGATGCAACAATCCTCTGTTTTTGTTTTTGTTGTTGTTTGTTTTTTTTTTTGGGGGGGGGGAAGGGGAGGGAGGGAAGATGGACATCTAGCCTTCTTGGATTTGGCAAAAATATATTTCGGAGATCCGAACTATGTACATTGCACACGTTAAAGAATCCTCGGCAGTTAAAAATCAGATGAAGACTACGCGAGTACGACGTTGTCCAGGCAAAATTTTCCAAATCCAAATTGCTATCACCAAAATTCTTCTCACGAAACTGAGACAGGCGTCTAAAGCCGAGATGATCCTACTTTTTTAGGACTGAAACGCTACAGACATAATAAAAATATTTAAAAAAAAAACAACAACATCAACAGTAAATGGCATGCCTGCCGGCACAGGAAGATTTTAGACTGAGTTACCCCTACGTTTCTGATACTCGTATCATCCCGTCCATCGAATTCACGCACGAACTCGTGTGGATAGCGTAGGTCACCTTTGTCATCATCGCTGTTGTTGTGGGCCAATGACGAAATAGAATTTAATTTTTTCTTCATAACCATCAGAATCTACCTGCATTTTTTTTACTTGTTCTTAAATAACAGATAATCAAGTAAACATTGCCAAGACAGTATGAACTCATTTCATTATCTTAATCAACAAAAATGTCATCTCTCCAAATTTCACTCACAGTTTTCTTAAGTCAACCCGACATGTTTTCTCAAGAAATTTAGATGAAGTAAGGTAGCAGATGGGAATCGAAAAGGGGTGGATAAAAGAAAGGCAACATTCAGGAACAGAGAAAAACAACATTTGCGGAGACTCAGATTCTGGCTCACAACCGCGACGGATGAAGAAGATTAGTGCACAACTCGTCGAGAGGCACCTCGATGACTCCAGACTGAGTCAAGGTCTAGGGAGAAGAAGAAGAAGAAAATAATAATCATGAAGTTGTTTGTCCCACGCAATATTTTATTACAGAATAACACAATACAACAAACTTCCTTTGTTTGCGAGAGAAGATTGTTGCAGAGTGCAAATCTAGAAAGTGATAACGCCGTTGCTTACGTCAAACTCGCCCAGATGAAGAGCTATAAACATAAACGCTCAATTCACACAAAAAAATATTGTTTGTGTCAAGATAATTTCCGCAAGGGAACGGTGTCAAAACATCAGGAAGTGCAGCTGATATATGATGCAACACTGACAAAGCCATAAATATCAGTCAACATATTTGCAAGAAATGCACGCACAAGAACTGATATCTTTGAAATATAATATTGTGGAATCTGTTCACGGAAGCAATATTCCAATCAATATAATCTGTATTTATGCACTCAAGCTCGTGGTAACTAAGAATCTAAAGAACAAAAATAGCAACTTTGATGGTTTTTTTTTGTTATTTAAATTTATGGTCAGGTTATGGCCAACAGTATTCGACACTTGCATAAACATTTCCTGATCTGTATGTCGTGAAAGATAACCAAATAGAGAAGTCAATTTCAGAAAGGAAAGGATGAATTTAATGACTTCTACTTGTTGAATTTGCCGTTGCCATCCATGATGTACCGATCCTCAGTTTCAACCAGTTTCACTTTGGTAAAAATAATGTGAAAAAAAAAAAAAAAGCAACCATGGCCACATCATCCACAACTGCTGTGATGTTTCAGATTCCTTGTGTAGCTGTCAAGAAATATGTTACTGACAGCAAACCTGGTCTCTAGGGCTATTTTGTGTTATCAGCAGCGAGGAACCTCTACTTCAAAAAAAAAAACTATTCGAACTGCATAACCAGGGCATGATTTCAACAGGTTCAAGTTTCGCTGTTATCCGTTTTTGTTGATGAAAGGAAGTAGAAGATATGGAAAGCACTGCCTTCATTTTGAGAGATTGCTAATGGAGGAGACGAGAGTAGTGCTGGAAATGTCAAATATATAATACCGAGACTTAGCGTACTTTTTCATTATTTATTTGTGTGGCAAAATTTCAGAGAAGAATGATAAAAGTATGGTATAACATCTTTTATAACTGACAGTTAGATTTGATCTTTTTTATTATGTCTGTAGCCTTTTAATCCTAACAAAACAGGACTATCTCGGGTGAGTAAATATTTGGAATTTAGAAATTGTGCCCGGACAAGAGCGTCTCTGCCAACTCTTCATCTGATTTTTAACCGCCGATTTTTTTTTTTTAACGTGCGTAACGTATAAATGAAATCTCTGAAATATATTTATCTTTATACGAGAAGGCTAGAAGTCGGTCCTCCTTACTCAAGAAGAAATGGGGCCGTTGATTACTGAAAAAAGAAATCCGAGTTCTAATCTTCTAATCTTATGGACCACGGAACATTTTATAAATATATGCCGCAACAAATGCAGGATGCGACAGTGATTGCACAACAGATACAATTTGTCCATTTTATGTTTGGCACATACTGAGCCCGTTTGAAACTGGAAACCTACCAGACCAATGGCGATGAAGAAAAGCTGTATGACATCAGTATAAGCCACGGAGTACAAGCCGCCCAGAAATGTGTAGAAAACAGCGACGGCCGAGGAGATAATGATGGCCAAGGTGGAGTTCATGTCCAGGATTATAGAAATTGTGGCTCCTAAAGATCAAATAAACAATACAAAAACCACAGAATTAATAGATAAAAAAATAGTGGTAAATAATATAGAAAGATAGAAAGAAAGTGTTAATAATAAACATAAATTAATACATACACACATACATATACACACACACACACACACACACACGCATGCATATACGCAAGTATGCACATGCACATTCACGCACGCACGCACGCAAATACATACATATTGTCACGAACTTTCTCTTGATGTTGAATGGGTGTTAGACGTGACATTATAAGTGGCGATCAGGCGGTGAATGCGGATGAGACACACGGTGGAGAAGTAACAACAGGAGTCTTCACGCCGAAATGATGCAGAATTTATTACAGGTGCTTGACATCAATACAAACTTCAGGGCAGCTGTCTACCTCCGATACACACAGCTCTCACTGCATTCCACTTCTCTCACTGCAGTACACTTGTCCTCTCTCTAATACACTTGTCCTCTCCTCTCGCTCTCCGGCCAAGCCCTCATATATATACTAGCCCAACCCGAACTACTCGAACTGTG
>JBCEWB010102174.1:0-12094 GCA_039654565.1 Peronia peronii | reverse complement strand
CGCTCAGTATTAAACAAAGAATTTGCTACCACATTATCTATCGCTCAGTATTAAACAAAGAATTTGCTACCACATTACCTGTTAAATAAACAAAGAATTTGCTACCGAGAATTGGAGAGGGGGAAATTTCAGAACATGAATACAATCATGTATTTTATAGCCAGCACAATAAAACAAAAGACACAAGTGAGGAAGACAATGACTCTTTGTCTTAGAAAAGCAACGTATTCATCTTTTTCTCCATTTGTCTCGAAATGTGTGGAGTCAACTATGTATCGTTATCGGACTTGCATTCTGCTTTGTTGGTTAACTAAGTATTGCATAAATAATTGCTGTGACGACATACATGTAAATAGTTACAGTGTAAGCTTCAGCTTAAAGTGGCTTTCGTCGCTGCAGATTTAACTTGCTCGTTTTGCTGCTTCTCTCTGTTTCAAATTTAGTGAACTGACTTCTCCACTGAAAGCTGATTTTTCACCGTTCAGTTGAATTTTTTTTTATAACTCTAACTAAAATCCGCAGCATCAAGAGACATGTTGATATACCAGATAGTATTTGGGAGTCCTCTTGATTTCCATAGTGAAACCTCAAAGACAAATCCCCGCGTTTGTAAAAACGTTCTGATATATTTATGTTTTCGAATATAGGTTGTTTTGCCAGTTTTCATCGCTTCTGCGCAAACCGCTATCAGGCGGGAAGTCTATAAGCGTGTAACTCCGATAGGAGATGCTTATTAGACCAGTAGTTACTTACTTAGTAGTGACAGCTTCCGATACTGAGACGTCTTAAGCCATTGCGCCATTGTCATGTTCTGTTTATAAAGGACATGCATATTGGTCTTACCATTTAAGTTGATTTAAAAAAAAAAAATGCTTCCCGCCACATGCTCAATGCGCTGCCTACTTCTTCATTGTCCTGCAAAAAAGAACTTGAACACGAGAAATACTACATGCAAAGTGTAGCTTCGTCACAACAAAGCACGGGATCTAATAATAATAATATATAAAAAGCTCTGGTTTTCTCAAAACATGAAACTATTATTATTTGTTTGATTCTTTCTTCCTTTTCTTCTTTCATTCATTCTTTCTTCTTTTTTTTTTTTTATTAATTTATTTACTTAGTCATTCATTTGATTTGATTTAGCCATCCTTTATATATAATGTTAATGAAAGAGAGAGATAGAGAGAGAGAGAGAGAAAGAGAGAGAGAGAGAGAGAGGTGAGGGGGGAGAAGGGGAAGAGAGAGAGAGAAAAATAATAAAAAAAAAAAACCGGCAAAAAAGTTTTCGTTGATCGACCATAGACTAAATCAGCTACAATACTGACAACTAAGTACCCACGCTTTCCACACATTGTTTTGTTGCAAGGCAGTGTTCTGTTTTCAGCCTTGACTATCCTGGATTGTTTACTGGTAGCCTACATGTAGGTTTAAAATTCCCTCCCCCCCCCCCCCCCCTTTCCCCTTCTCTGTTCCCCTCCTCTCCTTTTTCTGAAACAAATGGTACTTGTTCTAACTAAAGTATGACATAAGAAATACAAAAACAACAACCAACAAACAAAACAGACAAACAAACGCCAACCCGGTGATCTTTATCAAGTTTCACAGATATTTCCTGTATGTATCAATCTTTTTGCAGGTTGCACTCATTGAGCGAAAGACGTCGGGACTGGAGAAAGGAGCAGCTGATTCCAGAAGTATTTGTTTTTCCTTCCCGAACATTGTTTAGTAAATAAATTTCTTGCAAATAAATACACTGAAAGTTTTCATGCGATTGGGATTTGTTGGAGTAAGAAAAAAACAAACAAAAAGAACAACAACAACAACAACAAAACAGAAAACACAATAAAAATTGAAAAGCCACTCGCAGCTTGCAGTTCAACGCTTTTCATTTCATTCATTTATTTATTTTTTTGGTCTGTAAGAATTATCGTGTGTGTGTGTGTGTGTGTGTGTGTGTGTGTGTGTGTGATAGAGACAGAGAGCGGGAGAGAGAGAGTGAATGTAAATGTTCACTCATTATTTACTTAAACCAACATTTTCTTGTTCCCCACAAAAGAATTGATATAAAAAGAAGCATATCTTCCATCCATCCATTCATCCGCTACGTTCTATTTTCCCTACTACTTTCAAACTCCTGCTGGTGGTTATCTCATCCATTCATCCATTAATTCTTTCCCCTTCCATCCATCCATCCATCCATTAATCCATCCATCCATCTATCCATCCATCCATCCATCAATCCCATCCATCCCATCCCATCCATCCATCCATCCATCCATCCATCCATCCATCCATCCATCCATCTGTACGGCCATCCATCCATCCATCATCCATCATCAATCCATCCATCCATCCATCCATCCATCCATCCATCCATCCATCCATCCATCCATCCATCCATCCATCCATCTATCCATTTATCCATATATCTATTTATCTGCATATGTCTTTCTGCTCCTCTGTCTGCCTGTCTGTTAGTCTGTCTATCGATTTGTCTGTCTGTCTGTTTATCTACCTGTCTATCCACATTGTTACCACATACCAAATGGTTTTAAATTCTTTTTATCGTTGTTAATTCGAAACCTATTATGTGTCATGGTGGAATTTCAGCGTGGGAGGAGAATAGTGCTGCCAATACATACTTCAACAAACAATCTTTGGATCTAACCTGAGCAGTTGAATATGGCAATTTGTTATCCTGTTGTTATTTGTAATTCAATTTTTTTAATGGATCATTAACGACGTGACAGACCTTCGTGTAGGCAGACAGGCAGATTAGTTCGTAGTGAGTAACTAGCTGGGAATATAGGTAGGAAAATATAGGTAGACAAGAAGGTGGGTACGAAAATAGGTAACAGTTGGGGAGATGGATAGGTAGATAGGCAGTAGATAGGTAGGTAGGTAGGTAGGTAGAATGGTAGGTAGGTAGGTAGGTGGTTCGGGAGACAGGGAGACATGTTGGCTGGCCTGCTAGTTGATTCATTAATCTGCTTTGTGATTAATTGGTAGTTTTCTTGAAGAAGATGTTTACACATGGGAATGGAAGTGTGAGAAAAATGGGAACGTCAGTCAGTATTTTTGCCTTTCAGCCTCATTAGATGTGGTTCTCTTGGCAGTTTGGGAAGTGTCACACCACTGCAATGGTTGTTGCAACTTTTCGATCTCTAGAAACGACATCCCACACCACATGTCCCTGAGAAACAACATATAAAATGTGGCAGAAAAGTAGAAATATGGGCTCATAGCCTTTGTTGTGTTATCTTTAATGCTTCATAGTAGTCCGCATTCCCTTGGACAAGAGCAGGGACATAAAACATTGAGAACTGAAATGATGAATAAAAGTAATGATTGTTATAGTAATATTGTCTGTCCATGCGGGGAATAAAGGGAGGAAAATGGCTTTCCTCCCCACCGCCATGGCACAGGCACACATACGTTCGCTCTCAGCTAACTCACGGTAAGTTGTTGGGCCTTGCGGTTCCCGCAACCATTTTTTCATTTCATTTTTCTCAGTCTTTCAGCCATCCGAAGGGGACTATCTCGGCTGCCGATCAAGTCGGGTCGCATCTTGTGGTAGATCCGCCTTTCCCCAAGTAAGAGCTTGGGGATTAACATTTATATATACATATATAATATAATAAAATAATAATAAAAAATAAATAAATAATAAATAAATAAATAAATAAAAGGAAAAAAGAAAGCAAAAATAAAAAGGAAAAAATGGCCTTCAGTCCATTGGGGTGTGACGAGCGGAGAAAACCCGGGATGCATAGAAACTCAACTAAATGTCCCCGCTTAATGCATTATCGCCGAGTCTTGCGGATGTCCCTGCGCTGGTCCACTTCACTTACAAGTAATCAATTAACTTCTTCCAGCCCTCTCTATCCGCCAAGGTCCATAGATTACATGTGTATTTTCATTCCTGTCTATGCTCGGATGTTGCTTTCCCATCTCTTCCTTAAAGGACACGATGAAATCAGGCGCTCGTCAAACTAGGGCGACCGGAGAAATCACGATTTTTCAGCAATGAGTGAATTTTTAATGCAAAACATTCTGTCCATTTTAAAAGGTATTTTAGAGTTAAATTTGCTGAAATATATCGAGTGAAAATCCCAAATCAGTAATTTACTAACATGACCTCAATAAGGATTAATAGGGATTAACAAACTTGGTCGGCCATTTTTTTACTTGTTGCAGTTCAATAGGAGGTCACCCTCGTCGTCTTTAATTGTAAATACCTCGTCTTCTAATCAAGATAGAACAAAGAGTTTTTCACCAACAAAAAGGGAAATGAAAAAGCTTTACAGTGATACCAAAACTCTATATGATAAAAACTATTGACGAGCACCTGATTTCATAGTGTCCCATCTCCTTTGTCTTTCTCGCCTGCAGCTGCTTCTTACTGTGCCGTGTTACATGATTTTCTTTTTCTTTTCTTTTCTTTTTTTTTTTTTTTTGGCAAGGCTTGACGGTAGGGACACGATCATGGTCTCAGTTTCCGTGTCTTCACCACAAAAGTAAGGAGATTTTCGTGAGGTGCGATAACGTCCTATTTTCCCTAGTGGACATCTTCATTTGCTATATGGTCTCTGTAGACATATTCTTTATTAGATGAATCTTGGCAGAGTGACTTGACAGTGTCTTTCCTTTCCAGGTATTGGTCACATTCGACATCATCTGTAACTTTCGGGTCACCCTGGCTTTATTCACTTGCTCGAAGAGTTTACGAAAGCGAACAGCGTAGGGCGATGATGCACATTTTAAAACTGCACGAACTTTGCAGTGACGAAATACATTTTATATTATTATTATTTTATTATCATATTATATGTAGAATGGACGGGCAAAACATTCTGGGAAACACAAGTCCTCGCCCACAACAGACAACGATGGAGGATACCGGTAGTAGTGCAGAGGTATCTCGAAGCCAGTTCTCCATGACTCTTTAGGGAGTTAAAGGACCAAGCAAGCAGGCAGGCAACCAAGTCGATCGCATTTGGCTCATGTTTACATTGGTGATCACTTTTTCTTTCTTTCTTTCTTTCTTTTTTTCTTTCTTTCTTTCTTTCTTTCTTTCTTTCTGTCTGTCTGTCTGTCTTTCTTTCTTTCTTTCTTTCTTTCTTTCTTTCTTTCTTTCTTCTTTCTATCTATCTTTCTTTCCTTGTTTTTTTTTCTTAGGTGTTGTAATATCAGAAGTAGTTACAAGTTGTGTATTTAAAGAACGTAACAAAACATATTTGCTCTATTTATGATGATAACATGACATGTTGCACGCCATAATATGTTATCAAAGTTCAAAGTATTGCATGACTAAGCATCCCGTGACTGAATTCTTTAACACTTTGCATGCCAAGCGCAAAAACTAAATGTTTCTGAAATTCGTAAAAGTACACCAAGTGATGAAAATATCTGTTTTTATTTGTATCTTTTGAGGTAAACTGTTAGAATCTCCCTAACTCTATTAATTTCTCTATCTGAAGTTTACAGACACCATGAACTGTCATAAGATATGTCCTAATGTCTTGGCAGGGAAAGTGTCAATAAAAATACTGGACATGACACGTAGTAAAATTTTCTCTGGCAATCTTTTCAAAGTATCCATTCTCCAGTCGTTCCTGACATTTTGCCGTGTTTGACAGAATTTGAATCAATCGTAGGCACTAAATTAATTCTGATTTGCCACCTGTGTACCACTGAGGTATTTAGATTGCAAACTGGATGTGAGTGGGAGGTTAATGGTGTACGTGACTCGGAACATGGCGCTGTGATCAAACCCAGTTTCATACACAGTTTGTCCAAATAATTTAACCTTCGGCAGTATGTAACTAACTCGGTTCTGTCCTAAGTTTATATTTCAGGCACATTGATTTACTAATATGTTTTGCAGGCAGTAAAAATGAATCGTGTGGTCATTTTCCATCAATTTGCATTATTGCTATCACGTTTAACTTAATTCATGCACTTTCATTTGGTGGGGGGAAAAATGATCTAACTTGATTGTAGCCAGAGATATTGGGACCCATCCGAATTGGCTAATCTCAGAGACAAAATTGGCATAAATGAACAGTTAAGCATAACGTTTGTATATTCACCACACACTATCCTAATAAACTTCTAATCTGCATCTAAGAGCATTATATTTTTATTCAGAAATGTGTATGTCTTCAATTTCTACAATATAAAAAACGTCAGAATTAGACCACCCTCAGGGCATTCAGGCTCAGATTTATGTTTGAATGATAATCAACTTACGGCTCATTCTGACTGGCTGTGAGACATTATATGTGCTTTAAGATGAATATGTTCTCGTTTTTTTCTTCTCATATTTTCGTCTTGTTATCTTAATATTAATGTTCCTATTTACCTACTTATACACACACAAACACACACACACACACACACACACACACACAGACATGCACGCATGCACGTACATGTTTATGTTGATCAGCTGCTGCCTGGCTTTAGAACTCTCCTATTTGTAAGTGGAAAAAAAATGCTTGGAACGTTTTCTCTATCTAGATCTGGACATTACCAAAGGGGACTCCGAATGTTATGAAATATAGACCTTTTCTTTTGTTTATCTATCTTTTGGTACACAGTGTACGCAGAATCTTTCAGTCAGTCATGGAGACAACCATGGCTCAGAAATACGAAACCTGGATACATTTATTAATATTCTCTTTTGGTTATGCTCTTGTAGAACATCCGAAGTATTGAATCTAGGTATAAATCTAGTGCTTTGAAGCCTTTTTTTTTTAAATGAAGAAAATGAGATATTTTAAAAAATACAACAGTTTATTCTTGAAAATTTATGTCTCAGTTAGAGACAGTGATCACTTCAGCCTTCTTGCTCTTGGCAAATTTACAGTTGGATTCCACAGAGATTTCTGGATACCATTTAAACCCAATACCCACTGAACTTCTCGATGCTTAATACGAGCAGTGCCCGACCATTGGCACACCCAGAACCCATTTGCTTCATGACAATGCTAGTTCCCATAAAAAAGGGCAGTAACTCAGTTCCTGAAAGGTGAAAAATATTTCTGACTTGGCAGCGTTTGACCTTTTGCTCCTCCAAAAGAATTAGGACGGAAAAATTCAATCGACTACTTAACTTGACAAAAGCGGTGAAATTCGAGGTATTGTTGTACCTTTCACAAGTGGTTATGGTTAAACCGTTTGTGAGCAGAGGCAGAGGGGAGAGTACCCAGGGAATGCCTAAAACTTGGAGCCAGGTGCTTTAATCTGTCACTGAAATATACCACAGCTCTCAGAATTTGTGGACTCATCCTCATAATGTTATCAATTACTGCCTTCTGGCACGGTGAGAGGAGCTTTAATTAACAGTTCTGATTTATCGTGGCAGGCGACAATTAGCAATTTTATAGACATGCTTTTTTTAAGTTAAGGATGATGGTTTTGAAAGATACCTTAAAAAAAAAAAAAAAAAACACGGTGTGTTTGACACGATCTGGTAAAGCTTTTAATTAAACCGAAGTAGGAGGCGATAATTAGCAATTTTCACAAACCTGATGGTTTAATAATACTTTAAAAGTCCAGTACCTCTCGACATAGTATTCAAACTGATTTGTTCTTTCCTTCGGTGTTATTGCCAAGTCAAGCTCCTAAGCCTTGATGTAGGTACATGTACATCTTCTTTTCATCTGAAATCCCTGGCTTCGAGAATTCATTGGAATGTCTTTGGATCCTGCTTCCCGTGGGTTCTGTGATAGCAAACTAGTCTGCTAAAAAGATGTGAGGGTATCAAAATAGTTTTGTCTGAGTATGAAAATAATAATGCTTCAGCCTCAAAATTCATAACTTTAATTTCATTACCATATTTAGAATGATGTGCAAAAAATACTTGTTTCCATCTTGGAGTTTTTCTGTTAAACTGCTATAGAGTACATCGTCCTTGTGCAGACTGACCCACTGCTTGAAAAAGCAGACATCAGTTAAAGAAAGAGAAACAAGAAATGCTGTCTGTGATTTAAAAAAAAAAGTTAATAATGGGAATACTCCACAGCAAATTTTGTATAAATTATCTGATATTTTACCCAAAAAAAAAAAAAGTTTTCTTACCACATGATAACTTTCTCGCTAAGGTTTGGGTCTTGGTATGCCTTTCAACCGCCTCTGAGGCGGTTATCTCGGCGGAAGAAAACACAAAACAAAACAAAACAAAACTAAACGGACTGACAAAACAAAACGAAAGGAAGCAAAACGACACAAAATAAAAAGTTCGACACGGAACGAGACGGTGGACGCGGTACAAACGGAATCCTTGGTTCAACAACCGCATGGGTTTGAGGTTGTGCCTCTAGGGAGCAAAGCTACTAACATAAGTGGGACACAGACATACCACAGACAGGATTAAAAAAAATAATAAAATGAAAATAACAAAGGTAAAATTTAAAAAAGGAAAAAGAAAAGAAAAAGAACAAAGCAAAGATAACGCACGATATAGGACGACACTAAACTCTAGCCGACTCTCACACCTCATGCCTGATCCTGGTCCTGACAGAGGGCCAATTGGTTGGTCTTCTGTCTCTCTAATTCTACAGGCTAGGCTTCCGTAGCTTCCTGCCGCTATCTTCTATAGGCCATGGTGTCCACGCGGTTTATCTATCCCTTTACTTCTCAGGAATGAACGAAGATTCTGTTTTCACTCGTTCATGCTCAGACCAAAAAACTTTTTAATTACTCATACTTTTTGTAGATAAATAGATAGATAGACCAGTAATGATATATATTCCTCAATAACTACTCCAAGGCCTTTAGTGACCAGACATCAACTGCAAATGACATGAGGAAAGTGATGACATTCATCAAAAAATCTAGTCATATTATAATAAAGGTAGGCAAGCCTTCACTATCTTTCTTTCTCTCTCTTGCTCTTGCCTTTTACTCCTCCTTTTCTTCTTCTTCTTCTTCATCACCTTTGTTCTTTCCTTGTCCTCCCATCCCCTCCCCCCTCCCTCACCGCCTTCTATTCTCTTTTCTTTTCTCCCCTTTACTACAATCTCCCTGTCCGTCTTTCACTGTCTCTTTGGAAGTGTATTTCTACAGCAGTAAGTAATTGTTCATATTGTTTTTCTTTGTTTCTTTCATTGGAAGCTGCTTGAATTGATTTTTTATCTTGTGTGTCTCTTGTTGTTTTCCTTAATGCTTACAGCACTTTAATCACCTCGGTTTTCTTTTACTAATATTATGCCGTTTAACAAAATAAAGTTTGATTTGATTTTCCTTTTTTCTTTTGAGAAGAAAGCATTCCAATCTTTCAATCACGGCTTGATGGTAGAATAAAGTTGCCACAGGGTAGGAGACTTTTGTTACTAAGCTTTACAATCTGGTGAAATTAGAATACACGGTACAGAATATACTGTATAGAGGCCAATTACTTCCCTACTGCGAGCGAGCTACTCCGTGAGTATCTGCGGCCAAGGGAATATTATAGGTTAGCAGACATTCTCTATCTGTTGCATTTGAAGGTTGTGTGTATCTTGGTGGTTCTCATGGTTGGTGGATGGCTGGCTGGCTGGCTGGATGGATGGATGGATGAATGAATGGATGCCTGGATGGTTGGATGGATAAATGGATGGATGGATGGATGGATGGGTTGATAGACAGATGGATAAATGGGTTGGTGGATGGATAGGAGGATGAGCTTGGTGGGTTGACAGACATTCTCTATTTGTTGCAGATGAAGGTTTTCTGTATCTTCTTGATGATTCTCCTGGTTGGTTCTATGGCCTTGCCTGAACCTGAAGCTGAGATGAACCTCCAGAGACGGGAAGACTGTGTTTCTAATTGCCCGAAACATTGTGAACGCTATTATCCTACTGTTGCTCACTGTGTTGGCCGCTGTATTTCTTACTGTTAAGGATGACATAATGCCAGTAAGTTATGTTTGCTCTGAGTCTTCTGGGCTTGATGCATTGTTTAAAATAAATAAATAAATAAATAAAAGTGAAATTCGCAAAAAAACTACAACAAAACAAACAAAGAAACAAACAAACAAAAGAAAACAAACAAACCAAAACAAAAAACAAAAAACAAAAAAACTACTCTGACAATTTTGATGAAATCGATCTTCGAAGAGGGCAATAAGAACAGAAAGGACGGTAATTTGCTATATACACGATGTCACGATGAAACGCCTGTATAGCATTCCATGTATTATATAGAGAACTATTTTCCACCGAAGGCTGACAAAAATATTTTCAAAACAATAGTAAGAATAATGTTTTCCATCCCTGTAAAATTTACGAAATATCATTTGCAATAGTTTTTCTATCCACCACCGGATATGGTCATAAGTTATTTTCGCACTTTTGAGAACTAAGAAAGAACTCTTTTCGTCCATGAACAAATTTTGATAGGTTTTGATAGTACGTGTATGATTCTTTTGAATTATCGCACTATAAGATTGTTATAACTTTTTGTATTATACCGTGTGTCGGAAAAAGAGTGTGACAAATAAAGAATAAATAGATGCAGTCAGGAGAATGAAAATGTTAACAGAAATCAAGGGAACGTCGACATCCTATAGCAAGTGGCCTGTATGTCCAAATGTAACATAATTCCGAATCCGCCTACTTTCAAATCAATTGAAATATTTTGAACTTGAAGGAAGTGGGGGTTTGTTGCACACAAGAAATTCATTTCTGCCATCAGTGGTAATCTTATCAGATTCCATCAATGTTTCTTGAGGCCGTCTAGTTCTGATAAACATATGGATCTATGTGAATCTTGCATATATGTACTGTGTTCCATCAACTCTGAAATGAATTTGAAAATACATAAAGTTTGTCTTATTTCTTTTATCTAACAGTCCTCATCCTGAGGAATGCCATGAGATATCAGTTACATTTTGACATGAGCCTGACTTCTATAGCATTATGGTCGACCACTGACTATTTTCTATGGTGACTCATCTTTTGTCTTCCCCATTTGAAGAGTGTAAATATAAATAATACTGGCACTAAGTGATCAGACTCAAATGTCAGTAAAACTGGAGTTTTTGACTACATGCCCTCTGTTTGATACCTATGAAATGAGGCTTAGGACACACTTTTATTTATTTTTTTTTGGGGGGGGGGGGAACAATGAAAGAATAGGCGACACAAGAACAGCTTGGCAAATCTGGCAGGCGATGTCAGGTTGTCCTAAACTGACTATTATGAAAAACAGTGAAAAAAAAAAAAAAACAACCCAATGCCCAGACGTGGGAAGAAACTACACATGAGAGATATTACATTTGTGGTCTCTGTCTATTCCTTTGAGATGAAAGCGAGATATTGTAACTGTCATAATGAATGAAAGCAAACCGAAAAATATGCAAAAATGAATTATCCTGAACAATGATGGCCTCCCTCTTGGAACTAATGTTGGTTTGGCAATCTACGTCAAAGTGCAAATACGTTATTACAAATGGTGATGGACTTGTCTGCTGCTCCTCTAACTTCGTACTACTGGAAAAATAGCCCGGAAAATAGTCTACAAAAAAGGAAGGCATTGCAATATCAAATCAAATCAAAACATAAAACAAAGAAAAACTAAAAAAACAAAATTATTTCGTTGAGCTTAATAACTGACATAACCATCATTTTATATGTATCTTGCGCATCGCTCATTCAAGTAGGAGCTTCTGAGTCCATCTGTAAGCTATGACTTGAATAGGCCCGTACTACAGGGAACTCTGAAGTTTGCTACATTATAAACACATTCCCATCATCATTAATTTTCCATGTACCATGCCAATTGCTCATTCATAAATTCATTACCATTGAAACTGTAAAACATTATATAAGTATTGATGAGCACATTGAGGCTAGAATTTCAACATGCTTTCGCACATAATAACCTCAGCCCGGAAAAAAAACAACTCCATTAGCAAAATATCAATATCAAAGTGTGCACGCTTTCTAAAACACATTTTTGTCGGAGGTCATTGCTCTGTTCTCAGGCGCTGTCCACATGTCTAGCCGCGCTGTTTGCTAGCAATTTTCGATCAAAGCCACGCTTTCTAGCTGCTCGGCTCGGGTGGCCACATGTTAAGCTTTAATTTTCTAGCAACGTGCTAGCTTCA
>JBCEWB010102163.1:0-12094 GCA_039654565.1 Peronia peronii | reverse complement strand
TGCCTGTATGACAATAAACAGCCGAGATTTTAAGATTTTAGTGAAGCTCTGTTAACAGAATAAGAAACATGAGAAAATAGGCAAAACAACATAGATAGATATATACAAAATATATACATTTAAACACATTTTTGGGGCTGAAACTGATGGAATTGAATTTTGGCACTTGGTATTCTCGACTTAGACACAATCAACTCTGCAAATCCATTGAAATCCCAAAATCGATAATTTAACCCTTTATTGGTGGAAACCTTACCCGAGCGCCTCCTTAAATCCAAACCTTGAATAAGAGAAGCGTTTGCCATTTACACAAGTTACTCACACTGAATAGTCAGACATAATAATGGAAAAAAACAAAACAAGAATAAACCAGATATATATGATATATTTGTTATTACCCAGTCTATAAATCCTCCTTAGGGATCAACATCACCATAATAGCAGCAACTATACTGGTTTTGAGGAATATTAGTGTATGTATCTTCTGAGAAAATAGTCAGGACGTTGAAGTTAGTTATAATCTTACATAACTTTTCTGGAATATCTGCATGAGTTCCTACTGAGGAAATGGTTGCTTGGGTCAAAGTTTGCTGCAGTATATTACTTATGCGAAACATTTACGAGTGCGTGCCTAGTAATTATATAGTTATCATGCTGAGGTAACTATAATTTCATTTTACTTAATCTGGTATACTTGCAGTACAGAACTGATTGGCAAATACTACTTTTAAGGTTTTTCTAGATAGTATTCTTACATGGAGCATTTCCTTGTGTAAAGTCTCACAGTATCCTGTTAAAAAAATATTCCATAACCCAAAATATAGATGATGTTACCAATAAAGGTCATAAATGTGTGTGTCAAACATGGAAATATCACAGCCATCATTAATATCAATGGACTCCCAAACTCATCAATATGTGATCAGATGAATGTGTTAACAATTATTATATATAAGTTTATCACTTACGAGGTGTATTTGTGTATGTGCCTGCTGAACAAATTGTTGGTTGAGTGGAGCCCTGTGGACAGTGAGAGCCTATGGGACATTCCCCTCCCGTGCCAGTGTGAGGTGAGCCAGAAGTGGGTGTAACTGTGTCGACACCACTTTCACAGTAATAGCCTGCCTGGCATTGGCCATCCACAGCAGGTGAGCCTGGTGTCCCACAGTAATGACCACCTTGGGTGAGCAAATATGTGAGAAGTTTGAATAAATATGGATCAAACATGTAATAAAAATGGGAAATGCTGAAATACAAAAACATAACATCATTGCCGTTCTCAATGAAAATGTCTCATAATCTGGAACTTCTATGGTACCTATGTACTACAATAATACAACAGTTAAAGAAAACAAGCAAATAATTTAACAAAACAAAAAACAGGAAAAAAACTCCCATATTATCCTCCGTGCCACTATAAAAGCAAGTAACCTTTGAAGTACAGACAATACTGCAAAGCTTAGACAAAATTATCAATATTGGCAGATTCTAGTTGCATATAAATAATCTTACTAGCAAGAAAAACTTCATGACAGTGTCAACATGAGGACTCACCAGTGCATGGTGTGCATTGAGATTCATTACTCAATCCTGAGGTATTGCCAAATGTTCCTATCGGACAAGGCTGAAGATCTGCACCAGTTCCTTCTGGACAGTAATATCCCTGGCGACATTCATCAGCCCGATCACGATTAACACAGTAAAATCCAGCTGGGCATACATAACACTGTGCTGCACCAGTATGGTTCACAAAGGTAGCATTGGGGCATGGAACAGGAGTGGCTGAGCCCTCAGCACAGTAATATCCTTCGGGACATATATTACCTTAGAGAAGAATATAGACAAACTAGATTTATATATGGCATCATTTCTGAGAAACAAGAACATATACTTAATGCCAATATATAAAAATTTAAATGAATTGACCTTGAAAATCATTTTCAGTAATAGTAAAGACCCAGGTCTTTTAATTAAACCTACAAATTTATATGAATAGAAAAAGGTTAAATGTGCATAAACCAAAAATGAGACCAAAAAAGGAGATAGCGAGTGACTGATTATAAGTAACAAGGAAGGAGAGGTTGTAAATTCAAATATGGATGGGCATGCTGAAAAGATTTTAAAATCAATGTTTTGCCAGCAACTGCACTAATAAACATTTTTCAAACTGATTAACCTGTGGTCCCATCTGTAGGTGTGCTGGTGTTAGCCCCAAGTGAGCAATAGTATCCAGCTCCACAAAGGCCTGTTGTGTTCGTCTGGCCAGTGCTTTCACAGTAATAGCCTGGTGAACAAAGAAAACAATTCAGTGATAAAAGAAATAGGTGACGTGTGACTTCAACCACAAATTTGAAAATATAGGAATATATTCCAACCATCATCTTACAAGAGGCAGTTCAGGGCAAATGTATTGCAGGCAAGCAAAGGCAGAAGTGGGTCTATGACTTTACAGATTAGTTCTGAAAAAGCTGTGCAAAAATCTAGGCACAGATAAACATTTAACACAGCTCTCCCACAACTATATTCCAGACAGTTTATCGGTTACATGTCATCACTACAAAAATATTTTTAAAAACATTATCACACTTTCGTCTGAATATCATATTATTATATACTACATGTGAATGCCAGTAATACCTTTGTACTTAAAGTTACTTCTCTCCTCCTTTGAAATGCCCCTTTGTTGAAAAGATTATGTCTGTGAATGCTGCTTCATTAACCAGAATCCACCTAGGGCTTTGTTTCAGTAACTTATATATACTTTACACTACACGTGAACTTGTTTCAGGATGCAGTTGAATGGAGGTCTTTGGTCCTTAGAAAGGTTTATGGTTGATGATGATGATTATGACATATTATTATCCTTGCCAAGAACAAAAATGTCATTTATTACAAACAGCTGTATATACATGTGTACCAGTCAGAGGAAAAAGAAAATCATACAGGATACCTGGACTACAGTTCAGACAATCACTCTGATCTGCAGCTCCTGTCGTTGCTAGGTATGTTCCACTGGGACAAGCATATGGAACAGCTGTTCCATTGGGACAAAAGAAGCCAGCCGGACAAATATCACCATATGACTGGGTGACTGGGGCTCGTTCCTCAGATCTCAGGCTACAGTAGAAACCTAGGACAACAAATAGTATCACAGATATTTGTGAGTGGTGAACCAAAACTATACATTTCTCTTGGTTCCAAACTTCTGGAAACACTGAAATACTGCCTAAAACTAGTGTCTGTTTGTAATGACCATCCTAACATAAGTTAGAGATCAGTATTTAGCTTTTTACAGGTCTTTCTCTCAAATGAATGAACTAAAGTCTTGTCACAATTTATTCATAGTTACCATGTCTATTTCCAGAAACAAAACGTTAAACTTGAAAAATATCCTAATTATTCTTGTGAAAAAGTGATTGCATATTCATTTCTCAAACCTATAAAAACTGAAATATGTACTGTCTCGTGAATGTATGTTTGGGACTATTTTTTGTAGGCATTCACATCTACTTCTATGGCTGCTTTTCATAGATTAAACTTTAACCTAACCTAACTACATAAAATTTAGGCAAACAAATTTCCATCTTTTAAATGTTCATTTTAAAACTCCATTTCTTCATCTGTGTAAATTTCTTTCTTCTTTTTATTTTTTGTTTTAAATAATTTCTATTACCAATATTTAAATATGGCTTGTAAAACAATTTTTACTACTTTCAGTATTGCACAGCTCACATTTTATTAGCCGTTTGAAGAATGGCACTGTTCATGATGGTCGTCTAAACCATGATTCGCATACTAAACATTACCAAATGTTAAGAAAAAAATGTGAATAACAGTGTACAAGAGTTACATAAAACATGAGCATTTCTAGATCCTCACCTCCCCAACAGGTGCCTGTGACAGCTGTCAATCCTGTTGTACCACAGTAGAAACCTGGTGTGCAACTCTCACACTCTGAGCTATTGACAAGTCCTGTGATCCTGCTGAATGTACCCACTGGGCAGCCGACCCCTGTCACAGTGCCAGCCTCACAGTACTTGCCAATAGGACAGACGTCACCTGTAACACCATCTGTTGGTGTGGAGTTCGAAGCACCCAAGGTGCAGTAAAAGCCAGGTGAACAAAGATCAGTAGGTGCAGTATTGCCTGTTGAGATCAGGAAAACAAGTCATTTAAAGTCAAAATCAACTTATGATGCTCCCTCTGTTCAAATTAACTTTCATAACATGGATGTTTCATTGCTTTGTGTATCACAAAAACAAGTTACAATAAATTTAGAAGCAGATAATTTTGTGAATGTATTGAAACAATCAAATCACAATCATACATGCTTTTCTGCATCTATGGAAGTAACCAAAAAGGCATACACATTTATGAGTAACATGGTTTATTTATACTGTCAAAGTAAACATTGACAGATTTCATTGATATAATCAGCAGACAGAGTGAAAGCTTTTTTTTTTTTAGCCTCATTGCTAAATATTTCTGAAGCACCAAATGAGCAATGATGCTGCTTCATTTCTATATGGAACAAAACTACACATAAAAAAAGGTTATAACTACATGACGCACTGCAGTGATAAGAAATAGAATGAATTAAAGAAGAAGAAATAAATATTATTTGTGCTAAGTGAGCTTGAAATGCACAATGTACTTTAACACACAAAAAAGCATTTTTTGTTCCACATGAGATGCATGCACTGTGAAGTTACCTTGCCCCAGGCAGTAGGATCCAGAATCACATGGAGTACACTGGGTTTCATTGGATAGACCTGTCATGTTGCTGTAAGTACCAGCCGGACACAAATAGTGTGCCTCATGTTCTGTTCCGTCAGGACAATAAGACCCTCCTGGGCATGTTGTAGGCACTGAGACACCTCTGTAGCTGCGATAGGTGCCACTGAAGTTTCCGCTGGTAGACATATTTGCTGCATCCAAATCTATATAATCACCTGAAAATAAGAATCAAAGTGGCGTAATTTCATTAATATTTGCAGGGTAATCACAGCTTTCTGGAAAGAAAACCTAGAGTCATATAAAAAAAAAAGGAATGAAAAGCCAAAGTAATGTAATTCAGCCAATTTATGAAAATAAACAGAGTTAAATTAAATATTTAAACAAATGCACGCATTCATTACAATTCAGTTCATGATGAGCTGAAGGAATTTTTGATAAAATATAGTTCTATAACAGTTCCCTCTCCACCCTCCCCCTTTCCCCTCTCTTACATGTACCCACAATCAATGTAAGCATGCTAAGGTACAAATTTTATATGGTGTCATTGAAATGTTAGAAATCATTCGAATTTTGTGGTTACAACAAAAAAGTATAGTCTTTTCTGAATATTTCACAAGAGTCATTAAATGTGGCTTTGGCCTCAAAATAGATTAGTAAAACTCCATGGGCTACCTATCATAGATAAACAATCCATTTAATTAAAGCGCTAGATTTAACTTGGAACACTGGGTCCCAAAACTAAACGTGAGTTACAGGTGTAATAACTTTTTCACTGGACATAATCTAGTGTTTTCATCCTTTCATCACATCCATGAAACACTCACCAAAAGCTTTGCAAAAGAATCCCGCTGGGCAGATGTCACAGTCACTCTTCTGCCAGTGTGGCTGATAAGTTCCTGATGGACAGCCAGTCTGGTTGTGACTACCAGCAAAGCAGAAGTGGCCAGGACTACATGCAAGGCTGGTAGGCCGTGGAACACTTTGACTTTCAGGGCAGTAAAAGCCTGCATCACATGGGCCTGTTGGGCTGGACAAACCATATTCCAAACAGTACTGGCCAGGGGTACAGGGCTCACAACCTGTGACATTGGCATTCCCATACCGATCTGGAAAGTATGATAAAGACTGAGTTAATAATGGATTTAATGAACATACCAAAACAACATGTTCATCTTCAAAATGTACCTATTTTGGAAATCATATGCTTGCCATTCAAATGTCCATCAGAAAGCCATCAACTGAACAACAGTGAACAATCCTCAATCAAAAGCTATTAGAGTTTTCATTACCCAAAGAAAAAATAGTCAGCACTTGACAAGCTGTGGACAGCCAATATAACCAGTGACAAGTTAAGAAAATAAAGAACTACAAAATGTGAAACTATCATGGTCGATCCTCTGAAGGTGTCATTTGATGACATGATACCTAGTTTGCTATCAGAAATGACTTGATGTGTTACCTGAGAATGTTCCTGGAGAGCAGGCAATTTCAACATTAGTGCCATTTGGACAGTAATGCCCTTTAGAACACGGCTGAGGGTTTGGAACTGCTGCACTTCCATTGCAAAAGTATCCCTCATAGCAGTCTCCACTGGGCAAGGCTAGAGCATAGTTCTCACAGTACTGGCCCAGAGGGCAAGGCAACGACTGAGAACTACCAGAAGGGCAATAGTATCCTGCAATAATAAAAAAAGGGTAAGACATGTTAGATCCTTTTCTGCTATCATGAATTATCGTGAAAGTAGTGACTATAGCTGAAATAGTTAATGGAAAAGAAAGAATATTGCACAAAGTTTAAATAAAGCAGCATAGCTATGACATTCACAAAAACTTTAGAGCAAGCCCATCCAATTTCTAAAAAACAGCTCGGTTTGTCATCCATTAGGCAGACAATTGGTTTCATAATCTATTTGCTTCAATTGCAAATGATGAAATAACAGTACACATTTAATATTTGTCTGTATCTGCTGAATTTATGCAGGTATGTTTATGTTTGTCTGCTTGACTGTTTGCTGTTTACTCAAATTTTCAATGCCCATTTTCATGTGTAAAGCACTGTACAGCATTAATGCAGAGTGCAGTGCTATAGAAATTCCTATATAAATTCCTCAGGATTATCAATAAAAATTACTATAATTTTAATAACTTTTTCCATTAAAATATCATTAAATGTTAAACTAATGATTGAATGGATTGTATACAGCAGAAACTTTGCCTTCTCTCCAAACCTTACTGAAGAGAACAAGCTTTTAAATACATATATTACTTTTCCTTTCAGTATATCAGATATTATTTTTAATTATAGCATTGGCAGACATATAGCTGACTGAGTATTGAAATTTGAGCATATGTTGATAAATGATGGAGAGTCTAATTTTGAAAGAAAAAGTATCTGGCTTAAGACAGATCATAAATGGATATATTATAATTTACCTGGCTCACAAATACTTCCTGTGTTGTTCAGTGAATACACAGGACAGGTGGTGTTCAGTCCAGTGACACCTGTCACATTGTTGACAGGTGTGGGCTTGTCCACAAAAGCTCCACCTGCACAGTACCAACCAGCAGCACATAGTCCTGTTGGTTCAGCCAGGCCAGCACTGCCACAGTATTCACCTCCTACCAAGGTTGATACACAGATAAATCATCCACCACTGTTAGATATTAGGCATGCATATATCCCATGATCTAGATTTTTGTACTTTTCTATGAACACTTCTGATTTGCAAAAATATGGTGACATGCTGTGTCTTGCTATCCAGCATGAATGTGAAAAATGTCGTGGTTTATCCTAGCATTCTCTTGTGATGAAGAGCAAGCGTGATGATAGACTAGACCTCAAGACATTTTGAGCCATTTTGAGAAACCAGAAGAAGGTTTCGTTAAGTAACTTTAACACTCTTCTGGTTCTGGACAGGTAACTTAGAAAGGCCCTTCGGAATGAGACCATTTCTATTTCAGGCTTCAATATGTTTGGCAATAGCACAAATCACAAAAGCTGTAAGTGAATGAAGAAATGCACCTCTTGCAAGAGTTAATGCACTAGTTCAATATGCCAAATAGGAAATAATAGTTTTGAGACTATAATTCATTAAGGAATAGACTAGCTGGGAACAGCACTGACTGAGAATATCATATTTTAGCACACCACATTCCTCCCTGCAGACTTTTTGTCCACAACCAGCCCATTTGTTTGATAAATGTCTTTTTCTTCAAAAAAAAACATGGAATTTTCTAATGAAGATATATTTCTTATTATAAATTTGAGCTTCACATGAATATAAGGAGATTGCATATATAAGGAGATTCTATATAAGTCTTTCAACCTCCTGGTGGGGATTATCTCGATCATTGCAGGTTCTACTTAATATTATACTAAAACAAATCTCTAAATTATCTCCTGCATATGTTAAATGAATTTCTCACCCGGACAAGAGATGCACTCAAACATGCTGCTTGCATGAGTTCTGTTATTGTAGGTACCAACTGGGCAGTCATTCTGGTGAGCAAATTCTGTCCCAGCAGGGCAATAGGCACCTGGAAATTAAATATTTAAAACATCTCATGAATTTATGCATTGCACTGACACTTTGATATGAAACTAAATACAAAACATCATTTGCTCATTTATTTAAATGGCTAGTTATTTTGTTATTTACCTGTCTTACACGAGGAAAAAATTGGTCAGTACTAATAGGCTTTTGATCACAATCACATACACAAATAAAGAAAGAAAAAACAAGAAGGAGCTAAAGATTAAATATCAGATCACGCAGGTTGCTCACTGTAAGCAAATCATTCACGGTATATTGTCCAACTATTTTAATGACAGAATATATATTGTGTTTCATCTTCTGTATCTAGTGATTATGAAGGATATCTACCCATAAATTGTCAACTTCTTTAATTATAGATCGTCTGGGTAGATTCATTATCCTACTTTTTCAGTCTCTCAATGTTCAGGCTTTTTCTCTGCTCTATGCTTGGAAAATTATCCTAACAGCAGGATAACACGTTTTTCTTTTGGCTGTTTTTGTTATACTACATGAAATCAAAGAGACAATTTGTAACCTCAATGAATGTTCATTTCAAATCAACAGCTCCCCAGCATCCACACCAAACAAAATTAATTTGAAGAAAACATCATCCATCTCTTAATCTGAATGTAATGTGCATAAGTTTAGATTTGTTCCGATGCAAATGAATGTAGGGATCTGACTTACCTGTTGGGCAAGGTGTACTAAGGTATGTGGTTGAATTAGCTAGACAGTAGTATCCTGCCTCACATGTCTTACAACTGTCTTGATTGGTCAAATCGTTATAAGTTCCAGCTGGACATCCAGTTGGATCAGCTGTTCCTTGAGGGCAGTAATGACCGACTGGACAGTCACCTATTACAAGAGCAATTGATCATTAAAATAAAAATCATAGTACAATGTGAAAAATATTAAATATTGTTAATTTGCTATCACTATAAAGGATGCAAAGGCTAAACCCTGAAAAAAACTGTACTCTAAATTACACAAAAAATTACTGTTTTACATTTTAGAACAATAATATATATTTCTTCCAAATGACAATGAGAATAAAACAATTAACCTGATATCCATTACAATCTCTGTACACTTTTCCTGTATTAAAATCAGAGACCTTTTGACAGCTGTTAAAACCCTAATCCATGTTGCTAATAAGTTTTGTCTTTACACTGAATAAAAATTGCAGTGGCCAGATATACAAGAATTCTAAGTGATTTCTCAAAATTCAGTATTTATTGTTGTGACAATAAAGGAGTTAAACGTGTGTCTTTACCTCCAACACCTGAATTTGCTCCATTTGGTGTAGCGATATCCACCCCACTGCTGCAATAGTAGCCGGCATTGCAAGGGCCACTGACATTGAACAGCCCAGGGCTGACACAGTACATTCCACCATCACACTGTGTGCATTCATTCACTGCAGCCAGCATCTCCACAGGTCCGTAGGTACCAGCTGGGCACGTAGACATGTTGAAGCCTGTGCTGCCTTCACAGTATCTGCCAAGAGGACATGGATCAGCCCTGTCCTTGTTGACACAATAATAACGTGGTGGACAGATATCACAACTGCTGGCTTGGGTATGATTCATGTAAGTCCCTAACGAGAGAAAAAATCTGATGCAGAATTACAGTAAATCTTTAGATAACAACATTAAAAAAAACAACAGAAGTTGTAAAGAAAATGCATTGTGGACAAGCCAATGATTTGTTTGACATTAACACTGCTAGTCTAGATGTGACTCATGCACAAGACCTTGGCAAATTATGGTATGATAATTACAAAATAAAAAAAATCATCAACAGTAATAAAAAACATTTTTTTAAAAATTAAATAACTTACCTGACATAGAGTATCAACAAGCAGACTTCTTCATTAAACTAAGCATTTGAATGATGAAATACTGACATATCGTGAATAACACATTGAAATGTCATTACTAACAGATCCAATGGAACACACTAAAATGGCTAAACCGAAAACACGGCTGAACCGGAAGAAAAATTAATTCCCATTTTTTTTTCTCCCATACTCTTTATTAATGAACTAGCAAATAAACCGAAGTCAACATTCCTGGGAACACGGCTGAACCAAAAACAATAACCTTGATTTTAGTGGAAGCCTGCGACCTATTCTTAATCAAGCACGCTTAGTACCGACAAGCCATTCTCTCATCGTCAGGCCTGAGGCCACCAGCTGGTGTCGAAGACAGAGAGGGGGTAGGGGATGGGGAAATTGCGTCAGTGAATCAAATGTGCATTGTCTATGGAATCTACATCATGCGGTGTGCTGATGAGGCAAGGTGGACAACACATCATCCAAGCATCGTGATGCGTGCTGTCAGATGTGGCATGATGTTACAGCACCTTGTAGTTTCAGATGACCCATATTGTTAGTTAGTGAAATTTTACCTTACAGATTTTGTTCCCTCTCTTAACAACTTCCACCATACCAGTTTGGATAAACCAAAATAAGCGTGTTCCACTGTATTAAAAAGGAATATGTAAAGGACAAATGACAGTGCTATGACTATTTCAGCCATATGAATCTAAAACAATATTGTCTGTCCATACAATTAAAAGAAAATGTGAAAGTTCTGAAAAATGTTGACAGTAGACTTTTCTTTCCTTCTCTAATTATTAATTCTCTGCGTGGTACAAACGGATCATGTCACAGTTGATAGCTTATGGTTTTATAAAATTAAAGACAGCAGACCAATAGATCTTGCTCTCATCAAATACATTTTATCACAATGTTCTTACCATCATCACAGGGCAATGGTGATGCAGTCCCAGTAGGACAATAAGTCCCAGCTGGACAAATATCTCCTGTCACTCCATCTGTGGGTGTGCTTGTGTTGGCTGCTTTATCACAATAGTAACCCATATTACAGTCACCTGAATGTACATATTAATCGTGTAATGAGAGAGGATTACCCATTTAAGACAATATTGCTGTATTGCAGTCTGTGCTATCTGATGCTGTTATATTAGTGTAAACTAACTAACATACTGACAGAAATGCAGTATCTTTAATATTTCAAAATATCGTTCAATAATTATTGTATACGTAGAAAACATGTAATAAGGACATCTGTGAATGCTTGCTAGCACAGTTCGTATTTTAAAATTCCTGATCATGTAGGTCAATAAGAGAATGGAAGTAAAGGAAATATTTAATGTCCACCACTGTCAATTGTGATGTGGACATGATAATTTGCCATTAAACAATCACCTGTGTAGTTAGAGAGACCAGGTGAACTGCAGTATCTTCCACCTGGACAGTCCATACAGTGACTGAGTAAACTGCGACCTGTGTCTGGTTGATAGGTTCCTGCTGGACATGGCACTGGTGTGCCAGTGCCCTGAGGACAATAGTGGCCGCTAGTACAATGGTCACCATAGAACAATGATATTGGGCTCTGGGTGTCAGACCCTAAGGTACAGTAATGTCCAGCTGTACACAGACCTGCTGGTATTGTCAAACCTACAAAAAAAACAAAATAAGCATGGTGTCAATGGGCATAGATAGATAAATGTGTTCTGTTTGTAACATTTCATGGAGTATTAATACCTTGGTGCTAAGGGACACAAAACTTTGATCTGATTTTTACAATAAACACTTTAAGAACTATAATATTATAGTGATATCAGTAACTGAAAAAATAATGCTTAAATGACAGTGTATTTCAGAACTGTTTGTTTCAATGCAGTTGAAATGGATGAGGGAACAGACACAAAAAAGATGTTTGCAGTTTTTGTGAATGAAATGTGGGAAAATTCTGATCTCATTTAATTTAAGGAGGGGGGGGGGGGGGGTTGGGG
>JBCEWB010102152.1:2500-12095 GCA_039654565.1 Peronia peronii | reverse complement strand
ATTACATAATACACATTGATAAAATAAAATGTTTGGCTAAGCTTTTTTCTTTTTTTTTTCTTGAACAGCCACTATTTTAAGTGTGAAGGGAAACACAAATATTTAGTTTGTCGATAAATGAACAGTGAGTAGATGTACACCTGAGAAATTAGCAGTGGGCATATATGTATGTATATGCGTAAGCACAGAAAAATACATGTGTTATATCTACATCTTAGGTATGTGTACGCATGAGAGAAATTTATGAAGGCGGGATAAATAACTATTCAAACAGATCATTATATTGTTATATTATTATAGGTAAATGGAGGCATTTTTTTCCTGGTTATGAAACTATGAATACATGACATTTGCAAGTGAAGACATGAAATTGCATGGGCCAACATCAGAGAACATTTCGACACCACAATACTGGAGTGTAGATGTATTGTCTCAGTAGTAGAACACTTAACTGCTTGATCCCGTCTGGGGCCAACTGCAGAGACCATTAATTTCGTCAAAACAATGCAGGATTCAAGCCCAGTTTCTATAGTCTCAGTTTTAGAGCGCCTTACTGCTTGATCATATTTGCTTTGCCGATGGTGAAAACTAACTATTAAGAACTAGGGACAATACCCTGTATTAATATCTCATAATTAGTTGATCAGTTTTGTATGATGTCACAAAGTGACATCGGACGAAATGCACAGTATAAGGGGAACTTACTAGTACCGAAATGGTCAACAATATGTTATTACAGAGTACCCTCCCTTAGTTTTCCCTGGTCAGTCGCATCGAATTTTCCTCTGCCAAGCATCATTTCCTTGAGCAGTCTCTCTCATCACTGTTACTTACATTGATGTTTACTACTTCTTATACATCTAGGAAATTTTGTAAATGCTGGTCGGTATAAAGCTGGCATTTATTTTTTATACATATTTAGTGGTTAGGCCTCAGGCAGCTTGATGGCAATCGGATGGAAGTCCGCCAAACAGGAAGTTAATACCGCATAGTGCGCCCAAGAGAAGAAGAAAACTTTGTATTGAATCGCATTTACCTTAACTCTTGTTGGAATATATGTGTTTCCTTGTCGGTGATGTTTTCGGAAAATAGGCATTCCTTATTCTCCCCGTCTATTCATCTTCCTGTCTGAATCGAAAAACACCGCAATTACTCTTACACTATTTCCGTATTGGAGAACAGAAGTAATTTATCAACTTTACAGTAGGTTTAGTCCTCAGCCCAAAAGGAATATTTTTCTCCCAAGGAGATTTATCTATCGCTTTCAAAATTATTTTAAATCAAATGTATGAAAAATGATAAAATACGCACATCGGACATCTCTTTAGATACGTTACCCTATATTGACATTATCAGAAACGTCATGAAACTATTGTTCACCTCAAGCAAACTTTGCTCTGACTTCTACGAAGCCAGTACTGTAATCGTCCTTACTTGTCTATGAATGATGTACAGTTCTCCGATGTATTCAACTTCCTGGGATCTGTCCGCAAAGGTCACTTATGGCTTAGATAATCCATGGTATATAATATATCGTGTTACACTGAATAACGAGGATAATCCCTGTCAAGGACAGAGGATGCCTCGGGATATTGGCATTTAATTCTTTTTTCTTTCACTATTGCTGAATGTGGATGTGTGTGTGAGCTCGCACGCTTTATTCCCCCCCCCCCTCACCCCCCCACGCCCCAAAACAAAACAAAACAAAAAACACAATCAATTTTTTGTTTACTTTGAAGCAGCAAAACAAAGCGAACCTAAAAAAACGGGAAGGGGTGAGGATGGGGGGGGGGGGGGGGGGGGTTTTGGAGGGGGGGGGGGGGGGGGGGGGCGGAGTTTGCCACTCGACTTTCTTTGCCTTTGCCTTTTGCCTGGCCTTGCTAGAAGTAAAGACTGATGTACCCCTCTATATATACCAAGTACAACGAAGAGTTGTAGAGATGACCACGTTTGCCCGTACAGAAGCGTCTCGATGGACAAGTAACGGACCATCACCGTTTCTACACAATCCCACCTCAGATCTTACATCTTATATACCACCATAAATGAAGAGCCCTAGAGTAACTGGATCCCTCCGATAATTCCAATTATTCATCTTTATCACATCTAGGCTAGCTATCACTACAGGTCATTAGGAAAGTTCCTGTCTCAGTGAATAGTAACATTGATAAATGAAAAACCATGGCCGCTTGTACAGATCTATATCGTCTATTATATCAGAATACAAGGTATCTGGTAATACTCGGTTTCTCCATCAACTCTAGTTCAAAACTTCACCCCATACATGTAGCATAGTCTAGCTAGTGCCATGGCCACTGTGAAAGTTCCTGTTTCAATGAATCGTGACGATGGAGGAGAATACAGCCATCTGTACAAAGTTCCATCATAGATCTTACAGTATTGCATGTAAATAATACACGATTTCATCTTTTAGCAGTAGATACCAGTGCAACGTAATTTTTAGGCATTAACTCTTATGACATGACTAAGCTGCCATGACACGTCCAAAAATTGAAACTAACGTCTCTAAGCGATTTATAGTTGTAAAGTGTAAACGGAAAGACCTAGTGGTTCACAACGAAAGTCAGAAATATTGTCAGTTAAAGCAGAGGATCATAAATTTCATTCTGTTTGTGACAAACTGACACGTTTGCATCTTCATTTAGTTCATGCCAGAAAGAAGTGACAAGTAGACTTATAGAAAATTCAATAATGATTATAATGGAGCAGAAAAAATAAAGGACACAATACGTCACACAATTTATTTCACAAAAGAAAACGCCATGCAATATTGTAGGCCATCTACTTCATGCATAAAACCCCACAGGATACAAGTCTTCAAAATGCATACCCAATCTTGTGAGGCATTTTCTGCAAGCAAACAAGCGGGCGCACTGCATAACCCTCTGCAAACGACAACATTCGCAACCAGACAACGACGACTACACCATTATCATCAACAAACGCCAATCTCTGACAACTGTGGCGACATCTTGTACTCATCTAACCTCTTGTGATAAATATGAGGCAAAGACCTGGCCATGGCTCGCTTATGTTTTCTTTTTTAGTTTTCGAGAACAGACTCTAGTGACCATCTCTATGTCACTCTGTGTCCCAGTAAAACGCAAAAATTTCTAGCAAATTCTTATATCAAACTTTGCAGGATACTTGAAACTGTCTCTTTCTGAAGTGAAAAAAATTTCGCGTCAAACTTGCATTTTGGCGCTCTGTAGGCAAACATTAAACAGAAATTTCACGATCTTTCTTTTCTCTCCCGTTTTTATTTCCTCTTCTCCTCTTTTTCTCTCTCTCCCCCATTCCCTCTCTCTCTTTCTCTCTCCTCCTTCTCTCTATTTTGGAGAATAGTACGAGGCAGAAGAGACGAGGCCAGGCGCAGGTGCTTGCCTCACTCAGATGGATGGCGTGCACTCCGCTCACCTCGCTCTCTGCTCTTGGCTCTTGGCCTCTATCACGTGCTAAAATTTCTCAGATTAAAAGTTCAGTTTCAAGCACTGAGCTCATAACTCGGGCCTCCTTTCATGTGCAGGCATCGTGCAAATATCATCAACTCAAATTCTGCTAGATCTTCTCTTCCAACTCTCACAGCCACTCCTTTTTTTTCACTTTTTTTTTTGGAAGGATGGATCTATATCGCTCATGCTTTGTGTGTGTGTAAATATGTGTCCGTATGTGCGCAGATTTACTTCACGATCTCGCTCCCTCCCCCTCCCTCTCTCTCTTTCTCTCTCTCTCTCTCTTTCTCTTACAAACATACCGACACAATCTCTCTCCGCCATTTTATCATTTTCTAAGGGTACATCAGCCCGTGACTGTGTATTTAAAATCTAACAAACTGACAGGCATGGATGATAATGATGTTGTTAACCATGATTACGATGCTTTCATCTACAATACATATTTATTTCACAATTCTCCCTATCAGCTTCCGAGCCCAAAACGAATGAATGACCGGCTACACCGCAACATGACACATTTTTCAAAGGCATGACAATGCCCAAAACAAAACAAAACAAAACAACAACAACAACAACAAAGAAAAAAGAAAAGAAAAAAGAAAAGAAAAAAAGATGTGCCCCATTTTCCCCCCTTCAAACACCACATAAAAATTCCCATCTTTTTTTTTTCCCTATTTCTCTTTTCTTCCTGTTCTGTGAAAGCGATTGCCAAAGCGAACGCACCGGTCTGGTGTTACAGTCAAATTCTTACATCCTCTCGCAAAAACCTTTTCATCATTACAGTCTAAATAGTTTTATAACCTGTTCAAACATGAACTTTCATACAATTTTTGAAAGACAACCCACAACAGCATTTCACTCTCTGAAAATTGCATTATTTTCATGATGTCTTGAAAGCGAGATTGCCAAACTAAATCTTGAGTCTCTCGCAGGAAACTTTTCGGTCAAAAGCCATTTTGTCACGGCAAGTCGCAGCTCCTGAAGGCACGTTCTAGGCTTTCGCTTTTTGCTCAAGTTATGTACGTTTTGTTTCTCTACTGTGGACCACGGACGGGTGTATAGAATGTCAGGACAGTGCACTGATGCGACGTGCAAAGTATGACTTGATGTGTATCTGTGTTGTTGCATAAAAGTCAAGAACACAGGAGGAATGTCTGTGCATTTTGTGTGTAAGACAAGACATGGGAGGATCTTCTGGCTGGGTTTTTTTTGTTGTTGTTCATATGGGCCTGTAAGTTACTTTGTCCAACACATCTAGTTGTCTTCATTTCTTATTTATCATCAACATTAATTTGCATCTCCAACAGTGAACACACTTTCTACTGTTTGTTGGCTGCCTATCTTTTTGTGTCTTCATTCCTCCTTTTTTTCCATCCATCATCCACTCATCCATCCATCCATTCATCCATCATCCATCCACCACCCCTCCGTCCATCCATCCATTTATTCATATATCCAGAGTTTTTCTTCAATCCATCCAATTATCATTTTCCTCTCCCCCTTCCCTCCTTCCATCCATCCATCTACAGTTATACCCGGGCGTGGCTTCAACCACTAGGTAGAAGTTATATCAGCTCGGATGAGCCTCCCCATCACGGTGTATCTGAGTTGACAGGTCGCTATCTGGCCGTACTCACGCGGGGGCAATGGGGCATGAAATGAGCCAATGAAGGAGGGCCAGCTCGCAGCAAACAAGGCTAACAGTCACGGCCAACAGTCCCGCACCACTGGCCGGTAAATGAGAGAATAAATGATACCGATAGTAAACACACAGGTGGCGAGGGGAGAAGGTGAAGATGGAAGACAAAAGAAAGAAAAAAGAAGGGAATGACAGCGGAAGAAAGAAAGGGGCAAGAGAAAAAAAAAACATGACGAGAACAACGATGATTTAGTTAACAGATTGAGGAGTAATTACAGTGAAGACGAAGAGGAAGAAGACGAAGAAAAAAGAAGACCAAAAAAAAAAAAAACTGAAGGAAAACAAAGGGAGAAGGAGTAGAAGAAGAAGAGGAAGAAAATGAAAACAAAGGAATCAGAACAAGAAGAAGGAGGTGAAAACGAAGGGAAGGGGAGGGAGAGAGAGAGAAGGAGAGAAGAAAGAAAGAGAAATAGAGGAAGAAAGAGCTTTGTTACCTACAAGACAGGAAACGAAAACAGTTCAAAAAGATAAAAGGTGGAAAGGACAGGACAAGGAGGAAACCAGGCATAAACACATTCTTATGTGGATGATGACGGCGATAAGGCTGTCGATGACACCGATAGCGGGGATCAAGTGGCGGTGGCATGGCAGAGCCAACAAACGGTCGTTAGGTGTACACACGAGCCAGAAGGAAACTACACACGCTTATCAAGATGACCTCTCTCGGGTAGTACAGGGGGGTAATGAGTGCGGGGCCCGTACATACGGTGGAATTCCCCACTCACTCTCCATCTCTCCTCTCGCTCTCTTTCACTGTCTCTCACTCCCTCCTTTCACGACTTCGCAGCATTCTCACTCACACTCATTCATTCTATCTCGCCGTTGCAAATCCCTCACGCTCTCTGGCTCACTCTCTCGCACATTCATACCACACCTACTCTCACACTCACTCTCCACAATACTCTCTCTCTCTCTCTCTCTCCCACCTTGTTGTTTATGTTGTTCTTTTTTGTACCTAAGTGCCTGTTTATCTTAACAACTCTCCATTTTTGTCCACAGTGGTGCTTCGAGTTTCTGTATAAAGAAATTCCCCATTCCCCGACTATGCTTCACTTTCCCCATATTAGCTTCTTTGTCACCGCTCTCTCTTTCGCAACTCAATCTGATTCGGTGACAGAATTTCCTCGTCCCCCCCATCCCCCCCCCTCCCCCACTTTTTTCTAAAACAAAATTGTTACGGACATCCGATTTTCTTTCAGCCTCTACTTTCTGTATACAAACAAACAAACAAACAAACAAAAAAACGAAGAAAAATAATAACATAGAATAGCTGGTAGAAAAAAAAAACAAAAAGAGAAAAAAAAGAAGAAAAAGAATAAAAGGTACAGTATGTAAAAGAAAACAAAATAACTTTTATAAAAAAAAGGATCAACTGTGGTTGACTTCCAGATAAACAGACCTGCACATAGTTTCAGAACAATATTTCGAAATCTGCATCAGGTCCACGCTGTTTAAAAGGCCACAATCTTCTAATTAGTAGGATATTTTAAACAAACCACTTACAGTTATACGTTCCAAGAACGAGGCCGGTTGTAATAAACGTTCTCTGAGCCATCATGTGTCATAGATGCGAGCAATGCCCAGAAGACATCGTCCCTATTTCGCCCCAGTATTGGCCGCCATTTCATTTCACAATAGCCGACAAGAGGGCCGGGATCACGAAGTGTTCCCAGGGCAATAACGCCGAAAGGTGTCGGACATGACAAGCCCAATGTCCAGTTCCAAGACTGACCAGGCTTGCCCGAGTTATAATAGAATTAGCAGGGCCTGGTGGACAAGACAGAGCCCGGGCGTGGACGGCGCTGCTAGAACAAGGAAAGAAGCGATAATTACTTGCCCGTAAAAGGGTCGCCAAGGGGTCACTCAATGTCCAGCAAGTAATTAGAGAATAATGATTTGATCAAGCGACAGCTTGCCGGCCAACGTGGACCTTGGGTGGCTTCATACATTCGCAATGTCCGAGTGGCCGAATCGAGGGCGATGCTCGAAATGCAATCTCTCCTCCATCTGTTACTCGGTCACGAAGAACGGACTTCCTGCATTATCACTGGATCTGGCCTAAACTCTGAGCCTGATTGACTTCCTGTGGTCAGCAGAAAACCTGATTATGCTGCAATCTGATTCAATTGTTCGACTGAGGTCACTAGTGGTTTCAGGGGTCACCTACAGACTAACCCACTCAGCTCAGCAGTCAGTGGTTGCTCTCTTAATCAAACTCAAAATGTAACTTTTGTACTCTGAAGACACGTTATTCACCTTTATTTCGATCACTGAATCTTCTGAAGCAAATGCTCGTCTCTTTCTCAATAACTTGAAGTCCAAAAGATTACAACGTTTACACACAGACTATATATATATTTACTCCGTCAGTGCCAACCCATTCAATATTATGGCCAAAGGCCTGGCAGGCACTGAATGAGCAATACACATCCGTGGGAAAACAAAACAAAGAAAACGACTCACAACAGCAATCTGTATCTTTCATGTTTTAATCATCTTCCAAGACAGTCTAATTTAATAATTAACTTCTGTTCACACTCTGGCCATGGGAAAGATTGGACTGTATGCAAATTCTCCGGAAGGAATGGTCTGCCTGCATGTGACAGCACGGGTAATCATACACTCATGGGAATATGCGGGAACATTATCGCTGGACACCGCCCTCTTCCCTTGCTAGCCCTCTACTTTTTTCCCCTTCCATCCCTGACCTTGAAATCTGATCTGCTGACATCCGGCCCTCTGGTGTCAATGGCCACAAAGAAGGAAGGAGCTGTCACTGTAACGTTGTTCAATGCTCAAATACATTCTGTAAACCTCTGACAAACGACGTCCACCATGACTCAATACAACACAAACTGTACTGACAGATAACAGGGCGGGCAGGAGGGCAAGGCCACATTTTCTTTAATCATCTAGAGTCGATCACAGCTTTTTACAAGACGATAGCCTGTAGTAACATGACACCAAATCGATGCTGGATTTCAACAACTTAAAAGAAAAGCATTTACACGACAATTAATTATTCGACATTAAGCGAGGTCCATAATGTTCTCATACAAAATATCGGAGGAGTGAAAATGCACATGGCCCTTTTCTTAAAATGTTTTTTCCTTCTATGTTATGCTGCCCCATGCCAAGTTTACGGAGCCTAGCCTGATGCTGCCTGTTTCTTAATTTGTCCTAGGAAAAAAACACAACCTTTTAAGTCCGGTTTATTCGATGCCAAACACAGGACATGACATCAAAATCTCCAGTTTTCTCGAATGTTTAATATCGTCACTTTGAAGCAACCTTCGGCATTTCCACTTTTCCTATGTGACTGGTCATGTTTTTATCTTTTTTTTACGTGTCACATGTGACGTACTGGGCGGAGAAGGGTTAAGGCCATAGACTTGCAATGAATTAGGAGAATCACTCGTGTTCCACCGCTCTTTGCGGCCGCCAATTTCGCTAAATGGGCCGAGAAGCGAAATTTCATCCCGCCAGCTCCGGGTGATTTCATTCCCTCTAACGACTTGTTTCGAGTTCATTCCCTCTAATGATTTGTTTTGTTTTGCTGTTGTCGCTGTGTTTGTTGTGTGTTTTTGTGTACGTATGTGTATGTACACGTGAGTGTGTGTGTGTATTTTTTATCGTCATTTCCCAAGTGGCTGTTTCATCTGATTTTGACTCGTTCAACAAGCCATAATGACACTGGGCCGGCCATCTCATTTCTGCCAAAGCCACTTAGCCGGTGAAACCGTGATAATTCGTTCCCTCCCACAAGTGCGAAAAAACATTACCTACCCAAGAAAACCCAATAACAGAGATAAGTCTGGTTTCACCAGCAGCGAATGATGACAAAGATGCTCTGATGGTCTGATTCTATTGCCTTGGATCGAGTGGAAGGTCGAGTCATCTGCCTTAAAAGAGCCCATTCTCATCAGTTAATAACGAGCTGCCTGTCCCAGAGAGGCCATAACTCTGGAGTTTTGACAACTTTCCCGGTCCGCTGGGCTCACTTTTAATGTCGTTTGTGCTTTTTTTTCTCTCTGTCCATGTGCATGGCTCAGTGAAACTCCACAGTCTGGGGACTCACTCCCGTGCTTCGACAAATCCCTCTTTCATCACAGATTTAACGATTCCCCCGACCCATTCGACATTATTACAAAAGAAAATTGACTGCAGCACCCCCCTTCTTTAAAAACTGCATTTCGTTCAGTATATGATAACACTGAATGTGTCAGATTTAACTGAAAAAGTGATAGTGTTTCTCTAGTGGCATGGTTTGAACCTGTGTAGCACTCTAAAACGACTATCTTGTATACTATTTGGGCGTAATTTGTACAAAATCACAATAAACCGTTGCGCAGATAGGTCCCTTAACAACTGCAGAGTCGCAAAGCTAAATCTGTGTTTTCTCCCAACAAAGGTTTCCAAA
>JBCEWB010102141.1:0-12095 GCA_039654565.1 Peronia peronii | reverse complement strand
ATCTATCTATCTATCTATCTATCTATCTATCTATCTATCTATCTATCTATCTATCTGTCTGTCTATCTGTCTGTCTGCCTGTCATATATAAATATGCCTATCTATTGCTTTATCTATACACTTACTGATTTACTGCACATGAAGGAGGTGTTTGACTTCGTTGCCCACTTACAAATGGTATCCACGTTACTGAGCCCCTCAGTGATTCCTTTTGGATTTCTCAGATATGTGTTGGTGGTCAGCAAACAATTGTCTCTGTGGTGCACAAATTCACGTCTATGATGTTCTAGTCAGAATGCAAAGCCAAGTCATTCCAGCTAAGGGACCACTCAGGAATGCGTTATTATTTACTTTGACTTCTTGTTTTGTTTTGAGGTACTCAAAGAACTGAAGATCATTGATTTGAGGATGCCATGGAAATTGTTAGATACTCACACACAAAAATGGGAGACACCAACTTTTCGGTACACGCCTAATGGCTGATATCGAGACGTTGGCCAACGGAAAACGATTAATAAGCTTAGGTCACAGATGGGCGTAGAGAGAGAGAGAGAGAGAGAGAGAGAGAGAGAGAGAGAGAGAGAGAGAGAGAGAGAGAGAGGAAAAAAGGGGCGGGGTGGGCGCACAACGAATGTAGCCCAGCTGATGTTGGATGCACCTCGACACATGTCCTTAATATCCCTATCTTGTAGGAGAACTAGTTCACCGATACATCTTTCCACTTGTTTGTTAATAGCTGTGCTTGTCTTAACTTTTGTCTATTAATTGGTTGCTGTTTCTGAACAGCCATAACAGATTTGTTCCGACCAAGGGAACGGCTGGAAATCCCCGTCTGATTTTAGTAGCGGGAGGGTACAAACACTCCAAACTGTTCACTATCACTGACACAGGAAACCACATAAAAAATGCACGGGACCGGTGACAACTGATCTTGGATCTCGTGATGAAGCGGTAACAAACATCAGCGAGTGTTCTATTTTTAACAGTTGGTACAAACACTCCGCCGGGGATTTCCAGGTTTTTGCTTACTCGATTATGAACTATTAATGCTTCATTAAAGGTGAGTACGGTTGTTGATACGGACTTTTCACGCTTCAAATTCGTATTCAGCGTGCTCAATTTAGAGCTAAGATGTAAATTTTTGTTTTCATTTTTGTTTGATTGTTTGTTTATTTCTTTTGATTTATTATTAATATTATCATTATTATTGTTTGTTCGTACCCGGGTTACCATGACAACACCGTCCTATTGGAGTTCATGTCATGCAAAATTATAGATTTTTGAAAAACTTGAAGTGCTCAGTGCATTCATTTGCAATTTAATGCTTTAATGAAATAGCTCAGTATAAACGATATTTAAAAAAAAATTATGTGAAAAAAAATATTACTGTCATTCAATGTTTGTCATATTTTCTTTTTCAGAATGCAGGTTAAGGTCAAAGTTTTCTTTTTTTTTTTTTTTTTTTAACTAGATATTCGCTTTTACATCAAAGTAGGCATAAAGATTGAAACACATTTCGAGAAAATAGCAGTTAAACGTTCTTACTTTTTATAACTTTTTATCTCATAATTGTGTCTTGTTGGTGATCTTTTGAAGCTTAAAGTTGATGTTCTGGCATGTTGTCATTTTTTTTGTTTGTATCAGTGAAGGTCAAAGTGTCTAAAAATAGCAAACCTGGATTTTGATAATTTGACCCTAAAATCTCATTTTTTTTAGGAGCAGCGCCCCCCGCCCCTCCTTCCTTATGCACAACTTCCCAATAACCTGACGATTCTTTTTTATTTTTCCAGCCACACAAGAAACTTCACCACAAATTACTAATTAGAGAAAACGGTTCATCTTGCCAAAAGGTTGGGCCTAGCGTCTCTATGTAACAGAAAAAAGGAAGACGATGAGAGTTATTTTCACAAAAAGAAAAAAAAAAGAACCCCATACACGGCTTGCCTTGGTTGACGAGACACAGCCGAGACAAATTTTAATCGTGCGTTTAAAAAATGTGCCGAGATGTAACTGAAACTGAGATGAACACGAATTGAAGGCACTGTGGCGTCGACAATGAGAATTATTCCCAGTTCTGAGTTTCCTCCGTTGTGACACTATGGGGTCAACAAAGTCGTTAACCTATTTTGCGATGAACACGAGTAGCTATCGAATGCACTATGTATAAACCATAACTAGCCTTTTTGTTTCGAGTTAATGGAGACTATGTCTGTTTGATAAAGTGGAAAAGCTCTTTCGTGTTAAGGAACTCATTTTAGTAAAAAAGAAAGTAAACTAAAATAAAATAGAAACACCTGAAATAAAGGAATGGATAACTGAGAATTACATCTGGGTACACAAAACAAAACAAAACAAAACAAAAACCCGTAAACAAAAATCGTATGAATACTGTTACTATTCCTGCTTTCTTAGCACAGTGTGTGACGATACAGCCATCCTGAGGTGGCCGAAGAGCGACTGTAGAACGTTATGTTAATAGTCAATGTGATTATTCTATTTCGTGTTATTAGTTTTGTTTTGGACAAGCCTTTGCTGAGGACAGACCTATACAAAGGAGCTTAAAGTAAATATGTAGGGACTTGTAATATTTATGATAAAAAATGGGTTCGAAAAAGAGGAAATGAAATAAAGTAGATCTGAGACACGCACAGGCACATACACTTACAAATGCTCGCACAAACAACACATATAAACAAACAAAAAAAATGTGGAAGGGCGGCACAAAGATAGAAAAGTTTTTTTTTCTTTTTTTTAAATCAAAGAGAAATAAAAAAAAAAACCCAAACATAGAAAGAAACAAAAAAAAACAACAAAACAAACAAAAAAAAAAAAAAAAAAAAGAAAACAGGAAATAAAGGGATGAAGCAGGAAAGACAGAAAGAAAAGAAAAGAAAGGAAGTTAGAAAGAAAAAGACAGATAGGAAAGAAGAAAAAATAAGACCAAAAAAAGAATGAAACCAATCAAAAGAACGAAAGAAAGAAAAAAAGAAAGAAAGAAAAACAGATGTATGATCTCGCTTTGCAATTTTCAAAACGGACACTCTTTTGGGGGACACACAATCGATTTGTTCCCACCAAGCGAACGGCTGGAAATCTCCCTCTAGTTTTAGTAGGGGATACAAACACTTCAAACTATTCATTGCCGTTGACAGAGGAAAAAAAGAAAGATGCACCCGGCCGGTGACAACTGTTCTCAGACATCGTAGTGGAGCAGTAACACACACGGGTGTGGTCTATTTTTAGTAGGGGTACAAACACTCCGCCACGAATTTCCAGGTCTGTATTTAATCAAATAATATGAACTATTTGGGCATATTTAAAAAAGGAGAAGAAGAACGCACTGACAACTCAATTTTTGTACTGTGGGATAACTCTTGCTGTATGATGTAATGTCTGTTGATCCCTGTTCATGAACGTGGAGCCGTAGGTAGGATTTCTAACGTGATAATTTACAGGGTGTATTTAATGGACATTACTAAATTTTAAAACAGTTCTAAACCGTTTACCGATGGAAGTCGTGCATTTTCTTAACAAACAACACGTATAAAGTTAATTCATTGACAAAAGTCGGATTCAATCCAGTCGACTGAAATTCAATTTAATCGAAACATCTCCTGATCAAAACCATACCAGTTTTTAAAAAATTATGTATGCATCCAAAAGAGTTTAGTGGACGCACAGAGGATTGAATTTGGGCTACATATATGTGCACAAATCCGATGCACCGAGACAAATTAGGAATATGAGTTGGAAGAAAAAAGATTGAGAGAAAGGAAGAAAAGTAAAGTCTATTCTCACGTTAGCCGGCTGACGACGGTATTGATCTCGTTGGCCGAGCTGGAAGAGAAGGACCATCGGTTGACGGCGGAAGGACGTATGTTCGCATTCATGATACGTGCCCTATGCTTTGGGTGAAGTTTTGCACCCAGTCTGAAAGCCAGAATAACAAAGTGTAAACATTTTATAGACTGAACATTTAGAATATGGCTTTATATCAGTAAAGACAGTATTGAACATAATATCAACCATTAGCAACAAACCTCTTACTCCTCAAAGGAGAGCATGCCATCATATCAAATTCAAAGTAGATTTATTAGTCGTTCATCAAATGATTAGCGTAGGTACTTGTACATAACTCGATAGGAGGGGAACCAGATAGAGTTAAGGCTAAGAAGAAAAAGTCCTGGCTGGGCATCAATGCAAAAATCAGATTGTTTCAACTGTTTACATAGACATTAAAAGCCAAGTACTTATACAGTTCTTCATTTCTGTAATCTATACATGGTTGTGGTGAATGTGCAGCTGAATTCCATTGCTAGTAGTCAGCAAGGAAAGACTTGTTACAGTCCTTATGCTCATGCTAGAGAAAAATGCTCTCCACAATTCTTGCATTTTACCCATGTCTGCAATGAAAGACAAAACCGTGAAAGTGACAGCACCTGTAACAAAACTGCTACTAAATATTTGTCTCGCAGCCTGTCAAAATGAGACGTATGTCGATTTTTCACTGTCTTGGGTTTTTGTAGCAGATGAGAGCGTATTCTCAAGGGGTATCCCCGACCAATGACCGAAATTCCGAGAAAATCGAGTTTAAATTAACAAGCCAACGCATAAATCTACATATCTACCTCACGAAAATCCGATTTTAATGAAGAAATAGTTATACATCGAGGTAAGACCGATATTATCTTGTTCAGAAATGCATGCACTTTCGATTTCTACAATAATAATTTTAAAAAATATAAAAAATCGATATCTGACCCCCTTCATCACATTCAAAGCCCGATTTCTCGGTTCTAGCCCAGCGACTTACGTCTCATTTCGACAGGGCGCGAGACATTTACACTCGGAATATTGACACACAACAAAACGTTATGATGTTTCCGACCATCGGAATTAGGCACTTTTATAACAACTTAGAGCATTTATAAATCTGATGTAAATGGATATTAGATAACGCCCGTTTAATCATTCATTTATTTATTGATAAAAAAAAATCTGAGTAAAGTTTAGAAATGATAGTTTGTTCTGTCTATTCTTTGCTTTGCTCATTATTCCGTCTGGAGTCATCAGGGAGACTCCCGGCGAGTTGTGTACTTATCTTCTCTATCCGACCCGGGCGGTGGACAAGACCATAAGGCTCGGCAAATGTTCTTTTTATCCATTCCTGAATGTTGTCTTTTTCCCTATGCCCACCATTCTCATCTATTTAACTATTAAGTATTATCACGGTTCAATCTTGCATAAGTTTCAGATTTATGATACGACTCCTTGATGATTGATTGCCCCGAAATCTAAATATATGAATTGTTGCACATTTTCGAGTTCTTGCCATGCAGTGAGATTTCTTGTGATGGCCATATATAATAATGCTATAATGAAAGAAAAATGTAGTATCATATATAATAATAATAGAGAGTGTTTATATAGAGCCTATTCCCTAAGGCTCTAAGCACTTTACAATCTATTATTACCCCTGTATTTATAAGATAAAATTTCTAATTAGTTCCTCTATCTTTTTTCCTAATGGTATACTGAATGACAGAAATTCTTTTTTAAAGTACAAAAAAATAATTTATTGTTGGTCTCTTCTTTCTAATTTCAGAGACCTCTGGAATGATGGAAGGACACGTCTCCAGGATTATGTGGCTGCACAGCATCAAAAAGAACCAGTTGCGTTTTACAACTGTCTCATCAGACGGGGACACTAAAGCATACAACGAGCTTTGTAAGCTTCAACCATAAATTATGGTCCTGACACCCCCATTGAAAAGGAGGAGTGCATCAGCCATGTCAGTAAAAGGTTGGGCACTGCACTGCGGAACACCGTCAACGATGCATCAAAAGTGCAAGGTCACTCTTGGTGGGAGGGGTCATGGCCGACTAATTGCCAGTAACGTCAGGAAGCTATCAATTTACTATAGTATAGCTGTTAGAGGCAACGCCACAGCCCGAGAAATGAGGAGAGCCATCATGACTTCCATTTATCATGGATTCTCCACAAACAGCAAATCACAACATCACTTTTGCCCAACTGGAGCTAATTCGTGGTGCTTTTTGAAAGCCGCTGTGGCACAGCATCAGCTTTCACGACCCCACAAGACGCTTGTTCACACACCGCTTGACGAGAAACTCCTCAAGCAGCCATATCTTCAACCGGTATCCGAGCGCCTTTCCAGCAATGAACTTCCTCGTCGGTGCGAACCAAAAGCCACTCAAAATGCAAACGAACGTCTCCATGCCGTCATCTGATCACGGTACCGGAAGGATCATTTTTCTTCGAACCTGAGGGTAGAGTTTGTCCTTCTGCTGGGAATTACGGATTTCAACTTTAAACCTGCTTTTTCCACAGACATAAACAGCAAGATATTCGGCATGCAGACCTCATCAGACGCTCAGGGACTGAAACAAAAACATGTATGCAAAAGGCTCTACAACAGTAAATGTGCCTTGACAGACAAGATTGCTTTGAGGAGACAGAAAGTCATGGAAGCTAAACTGAAGAGACAGGAAGAGCTGGAAAAGATTCAGGAGGACTTGTATACAGTCCTGGGCGATTTGAAGAACTTCAGATTGTTTTATGAACAATTGTAGCTCATTTTTACTTTTAAACTTGTTTTTCTCCATATGTCAATTTTTCAACTGAAAATGCCTAAGGCTCTATTAGTTATTTCTATACAGCCTTCAAATTGTTCATCCTGTTACCTGAGATCATAGAAATTGACGAAATGGAAGCAGATTTTCAGATTTGTAAGTCTGAAATTTAAAAGAAAAAAATGTTTTCGATGAAAAGTGCTTTTCCCGTTACTTTTTCTATATACATAAAGTGGTTGGCTACAACTTTTGTCCTTTTCATTTAATTCTAAATCTGGCTCCATTTCATTTTCACACTGATACAGGTATATGTAGTGACAAAATGTGGTGAAAAAATATTGAAAAATAAATGAGCCTTAGGCTTTCAAAGTTTACAGGAAAATTCAAGATGGCGGATGTTTATGTTAGTTTCCACAGCAACCACCAAGTTAAATATCAAAATCTCTGTCAAATTGTGTTTACTGTGTGCTAAATAACATTACTGAGTAAAAAAAACTGTGCATTGGGTTTATTTTCTGGAATTTTGATTTTAAGGTGGTAGATCCCCTTAAATGCAAAAGGAAAATTTCCTTCTGAAATCCATTGAGAATTGGTAAGCGTCTATGGAGAAGGTGTTATTAGCCTCAAGCAAGTGATCTTCTGGTGCAATGAGTTTCAGCAAGGGCGATCAAATGTGCAGGATAGACAACGTCCAGGGCGGTCATCTTCTTCACATTCAGAAGAAAATGCGGAGTTTGTTGAGACTCTGATTTGTGAGAACAGATGACTCAAAGTTCGTCAACCCTCCTTTGGAGTCGGAATTTCTAAATCATCCTTGCATTGAATCGTCAACCAGTTAGATTTTAGAAAAGTTTTAGCCCAATGAGTCCCAAAACAACTGACGCAGAGCCATAAGGAGCAGCTTGAGCAAGTGTTCCAGAACCTGCTTCAGCAGTTTAATAATGAAAAGGGAGCTATGGAAGTTCAACGATGATGACACATTGATTTCAGCGGTAACGGCTGAAGAGTCTTGACGCAAACTTCCTCAGGGAGGTAATTTTTGCTCTCTTGAAATGCTGGAGAAAATGCATCGTTCTTCATGGCGATTACATTGAGAAATAGACATATAATGGAGAGTATATTGTGTAAGTTTCATTAAATTTGATTAAAAACTCTCTCTAGGAGTTATGGCCTCAGTTACCTTATTTCTGGGACAACCCTCGTAGATATATAGATATAGATATTGTGCAGCAGAATGCTAGTTTAGTAAATTCAGCGACCGGACTCTGACGACTTCTGCATAGTTTTTTTTTCTTCACTCGGCCATTGAACAGCCTGCCTAGTTTCACTTTTGTGCTATTTTTTTATCACAAGATGGTAGAGACAAGACTAAAAGTTCTGCTTCGATTCGCGTTATCTGAAATTGAGAGCTGCAAGCCACTTTCAAACACAGGTACAAAATTTCACCTATTATTTACTGTAACGAATCCTGATTATACATGCTGGGTATACGCGAGTGTGTGTTGCGAGCTATATTTGGCGGGTCGTCATTGTACACACTGGGCCCATGCAAGTGTGTGTTAGCGGAGCGGAGCTGAGATACTCTCTAAGCATTATGTACGGGATGGTCGTAGTTGTGTGTGTGTATTACGTCATGTGTGTGGGCACTACGTCATGGTTCTATGTGGGCGTTTCGATAATGGTGGTGTTTACTTTAATTTACTAGTACATTCGGTGTGGTTCGAGACTATGGGACTTGAAGCTTCGAGAGAGCGTGAGATTAGCTGACGTCTATATAAGGCTCAGCCGGAGAGGAAGAGAGGAGAGCAAGAAGTAGACTGCAGTGAGAGCTGTGTGCATCCGAGTAAGAAAGCTGCCCTGAAGTTTGTATTGTTACCAAGCACCTGCAATAATTTCTGCATCATTTCGACGTCAGGATTCCTGTTTTTTTTTTTTTATTTCTCCATTCTGTGCACGTATCTCGTCCGCATTCACCGCCTGATTACCACTTACAACGTCACGATTAACACCCATTCAACATCCAGAGAAAGAAAGAGTTCGTGACATTTAACTGCTGTATTCAAATTCTCGATTTATTCGAACTTGCTAAATACGTTCCTTTGTAACAGCTTGCAGGTGAAAAATGAACAATAAGTGCCCGCTATCCTTGTGGTAGTGTTTCTTCAGCTGACGTTACTGTTTCCCAGAACAAGGTCTAGATCTGCATTTGGAGGTGCTTAAATTGATCTAGATCTTGTGTACAAGAGGATGCAACAAAATTAGATACAATGCTCAGATGATCTAATTAACAATAACAGTTATCAACCTCTTGTCTGTTACGTACTAGTTCTAGATCTATCCATAGTTAATTTGGTGTGATGCAGGTTTGGTTTGAAAACTCTGTTACTTGAAGATCTATATAGCCTACTATGACTGCAGTCACACTACTAGATCTACAGGATAGTTCTATAGTTTAGTGTGTACCTCTAACTTGGAGTACATCCAGCGCTGCTCAGAAATGCATAGATTGAGTATAAAACTTCTGTTCACTAAGATTACTTAAATTAAGACAAAACTGTGTTGTGTCTCCATCAAGATTTGGAAAATATTTCACTTGCAAAGCAAAAAAAAAAACAACCTCGCTTATAAGTGTGAACTTAGGTTGCAGAAAACCACATGTAGACATCTATAAATCTATGACCTATCATTGACTACTAGCGGCACTGGTCTCTCTCTCACTCTGTGTGATGGTTTCATCACACCTTGCAAAATTGCCCACGAGAGACTAGTGGAGCTAAATTTAGAACTACAGCCTAGTTAAGAGGGGAGCAAAGGGGTGAAGCAGCGTTTCCCCAGTGGCTACTCAATGGGGTGAAGAAAAACAGTGGGCATCTCACTCCTAAAAAGAAATCACTAGGTCCACACGTTTTATCTCTTTCTAAATGCCCATAAAGTGTCATAAAAACGCGTTTAATCAACAGTACCAAAACCATGTCTCAGGTCAATTATTGAATTAACCTGTATGATCGAATGACACCAATACAAATAGCCAAGCCATTTTAATGATGACTCTTTACTTTATAACTTCTACGTCCCATCTCAAGCTTGGTCACCTTTCTTTTATTAACTTTATGCATATTCTGTGGCCACTGAACGTGTGTTGCAGAGTTGGGCAAGACCTGCAGTCATGTAGCTGCTGTGTTTTTTTTATGCTAGAAGCCTGCACAAAGATGAGAGACTGTCATTGCGACAGGTGAACCAGAATATTGATTGATGACAGCAAGTATTATGAAGGAAGAGCCTGTGGCTTAGTGTCCGACATCAATTTTATATCGGCCAAGAGCCAAAAGGCAAGACTGGACGCAAGTATCAATGGCAGTGATGCTTGCCTATCCCACTAACGAAGAGACAAAACAACAAAATCGAGCAAAGCGCATTTCTTGATAACGCGAACAACTTAGGATGTGACCAACCGTCTTCACTTTTATATGAATATCAGGACCAAATAATTAGACACGTGTGTTACAGAAATGTCTGTGTGCAATTTTCAGGGAGAACATGGTATGGCAGCCAGTATTAGTTCTGAAGGCATGTCAGGTTGATATGAACGTTACTAAGCAGTTTAAAACTGCTGAAGAACTGAAGGAGCTGCAGGCTGACAGTGAAATCGGTATTATCTCCGTAAAGGTGGAATAACAGTCTAAAACATTTTCGACGTTTATCATACAAAGATTGAAAAACCTTCTTTGTCCTTTCTCCCATACTTTTCACCAAACTAACACACCAGGCGGTGGGAACAGATTGCAGTGGGAACAATGTAGAAGTTTATACAATCCTTTTTTCTAAGTTAACATACACTAGTGAGATATAGCCTGACATAGATGCATAATATACAAAAACGTACATGCGGCCGATCTCGCGAGCAAGTCTGACAACTGTGCTGTAAGTACCGTCCATCTCGACCACGCCTGAAGCACATACACCATCACACACAGTTCCCATACGAGCACAGACTGAGAACGACAGATCAGAGAGGTAAGGAAAGATAAACAAGGCGATGGTGGGAGGACGATGGATGATACAGAAATTGACATGTCAATAGACAATTTGCTGTTTCTTGATTATTTTAGGTGGACCATGACGGTGATAGAATCCAAAATAATGATGATTAAGAGACTTTTGATCTTAATGGTACAATAACTGTTTGCAATAGTGTCAGTGGCGATAATAGTATAATGGGTGATTGCAGAAAGGTGATGATGTCGATATGGGGCAGATGTTTGTCAGGAGAATGACGACAGTTATAGCAATATAACAAATAACAAAGTAATTTCATGTTAAGTAACAAAGGAATGAAATACAAGCTACCAATGGGATGAATAATATCGGTCATAATACTAATCATGGTAGAAAATTGGACAATTGACTATGCATCATGTTTTATCTCTCTTATGAAACCTTCGTGAGATACGTTAACCAGTGATTTATCGACTTCATTGAGGGGCAGACAAGAGTTTGGAATCTTCAATTAATACCATAATATAGTTCCAGGCTTGTCAAAACTGCTATTTAGGACCTATTCTTTTGGAAGAATCGAGATACGCAGGTCAATCTAGAATGGAATATCGATGTAATTTTCACTGGTAGAATAGCCCTACTGAAAGGATGAGCAAAAGAATGTGCAAACCTTCACCGATTACACTTGATGACTCATGGAAGACGTCAGATCTGAAGAATAAGAGAATCATCTTTTATAAATATAAGTAATTAATACTAATGCTTCTACTGCGAGTAAATCTAAAAGCCTTTTGTTATAGAACAGAATATAGTGCATTCCGCAAATAAATTTTTCTTCCCGATTTGTGCCGTGCAGCAGAACTAGTTTCAGTCATTTTAATGATAGGACTACCAGGAAATTGTCGTGCGTAAATCTATTTTCCATGTTAAAGAAGGGAATTAAGACAGAAATTAAACTGCTGAGCAGCTATTCTCGAAGAAATAAAAATGTCCTCTTTTTTTTTTTAAAACGGAGGTCAGGCATCCACAACTTGTTGAAAACAAGCACCAAATAATTTCAGGAAGTCAGCTAAAAAAAATACGGTTCTATTAAGTTGTGTTGATTTTATACTCAGCGTGTTTTACCAATAACAAAACTCCATAATTTTTTTAGGATGACATTCAAAATGTACTAGATCAAGAATTCTGTTTCACAGAGGGATGTAAACAAGTGACAATAAAAAGATACACAAACCAACAGATAGATAGATCGGAAAATAGATACCTAGATCAATAAATAGTAGCTAATTAGAAAGGCATACAGAGACAGGCAGAGAGACAGGTGGAGAGAGATAGAGGGATAGGAAAACAGACAGACAAATAAGCGGATAAATAGGTAGGTAGGTATATAGGTAGATAGATAGAGAGATAGAGAGATAAATATTTGATAAGATAGATAGATAGATAGATAGATAGATAGATAGATAGATAGATAGATAGATAGATAGATAAATAGATAGATAGAT
>JBCEWB010102130.1:0-12095 GCA_039654565.1 Peronia peronii | reverse complement strand
CATACATACATACATACATACATACATACATACATACATACATACATACATACATACATACATACATACATAAACACCCACTGTCGTATAGAAACGAACATGAAAACGACTGAAAAACAAAAGTAAAAAGAAAACAAATAAAGAAGATCGATATCTCCTATTCGAGCTGGGTCATACAGAGGAAGATGTTTGATACAGAACGCAAAGCATCCATACAGGAAGGTGATTACATGGAAATTAATGACTATGACTCTCACGCATCAAAGCTCCTGATAATGAAGATTGATCGTTTAAGCAAAAGAATAACAGTTGCAATGCAACAACTTTCGAGAAGAGAAATAGGTGTAATTTGACCGTACCTCGTAAATTTTCATCAGATTTACTACTGGAAATGAAATACGGAGACCTAATTCGCATGCAATTTTTTTGTTAAAAAAAACAACAACAACAAAAAAAAAAAAAGAGAGAAAGAAAGAAAGATAGAAAGACAGACAGACAGAAAGAAAGAAAGAAAAAAGAAAGAACGAAAGAAAGAAAGAAAAGAAGAACTAAAAATGTGTTTTGATCGACGTGATTGAGAGAAACGTGTGATATTTTAATTAAGGAGAAAATCTGGGCGTACTTTGATTATCAAAATACAGAGACAGGCATATTGATCATCAAAGAGAGAGATGACGTGACTGAAGGCTAAGGAGACGAAAGATATGTGTAAAATATAGGTGCAAGTTCACCCGTCGAGTAGAAGACATGAAGGTATAGCTTGATCATCAAGTAAAAGACAGTGTTTCATCAACTTTGAGAGGATTTTCCTTGTGAAGACTTATTAATATTAATGTAATATTAATAAGCTTATTTTTTCTAATTTAACATCTTTTTTTATTTTATCCTATCTTAAATACATGTAAATTTTGGACAATAAACAGTTTAATTTCTGTATCAATGCATACACACCGGATATATGGTACAATTCAGTCTAACGTTCCAAGAATCACGTTTGCTTAGTTAAATGCATTATCAGCAATAACGTCTGCTATAATTGATTCTGATAGAATTACATTAACATTCTTCTACTATTTTATAATCAGTTTCCCATTTTCTAAAGAAATTAAAATTCTGTTTCCGCAAATGCTATTTCCGCAAGAATTTTCAGAAATATTTCCTTGTATTTTGTTTAAATTAAAATTTAATCAACTGTTTATTTTGTCAGTCACATTTTCAGAATGAGTTTTCTCAATTTTTACAGTAATTAAATGAAAAGCTCGTATTACACAGTCATAACTTTTCAAAATCAGTGTTCCTTTATTTTCACTGTCACTGTAAAATGCACTGCTTTTATATAAGAATAATCTTGTTTTCCACAAAAACTTATTGTTCTACTGTTGTGTTATACCTCTTCAAAATCATTTTGTTTTCTTTTCATAGTCAAGGCCGGATTAAGACTAACAGAGGCACTAAGCACTTGAAACCTTCGGGGTCCTTAAGTATATGTAAATCAATAATATCAATAAACAAACCATAGAACGAAACGGAACAATTTGTTGCCCATTTCACGTAAGGGGACATGTAAAATTTCTTCTTGTTCTTCTTCTTTTTCTTCTTCTCTTTCTTTTTTTGGAGATCATCTTCTGTATTTACTAAGCGACAATTACGATCTCGCATCCCGATCCATCGATAACTTTGTCTCGTTCTCATGAATAGTTGGATAGTCGTATCAGCTCTTTCAAGTGATACTATATACGACCTGATCTACTCCTTAGACTTAGCCAGTTTTCTTCTCACCCAGAGATATGTAACCAGACGCCCTTTGGAAGATGATTGATGAATTTGCTAATTTTGTTTTTTAAGTGTTGTATAAGTCATTTTATTTATTAGAACAGTATTAGAAGATAAAGTGAGAAAACCTAACTACAAGCAAATATTTATTTATTTTAATTTAAACGCGTCATCCAGCAATGTAAAAATCCTGACGTGTCCCCCTTCCCCATGAATGCCTTATGAGCATATTTAATCCTAGATAGTACAGAATGCGTTACTTTAGTGTAATATATAAAATAATGTCATATATATATATGTATGTATACATGACCATGAAATGACAATTCAGGTCTAAATGACAACATTATCCATAAGTAATGTGTTACTGCTTTGTATATTACTTGGAAAGAAATTCAAATGCATCTTTAACAAAAAGGCTTTGAACAAACTGGTCCTCACATCTTTAGGGTTAATCTAGCTCTGGCCACAGTAAGTAAATTTCTAGACCCAGATCTTTCACAAAATGTCCTTTGGTATTTTAAACTATATGATTAGCGAGGCCCGTTATCTCTGTGAACAAGATAGGTTTGTTGTCTGGGACTAAAAAAAAATCACTCCAGCAATCTGGGCACTATCCCATTTCCATTTCCTCATATTTAATTTGCACTCAAAACAGATATTCTCTTAAATCACTGATGAATTTCGCCGTTGGGTGAAATCTAAGATTTCATTAATTTTGTCACTAGTATCGGAGTTATAAATATCACAAGGAAGAAATGTAAAATGTCAATTACGTGACCTTTACATTATATACATACCAACACAATATCATGTACATAATAAACATTGGAGAAGAGACTGTTTCATGTAAGGTGAAATATTCCAATCTTCCTCTTAGACTGGCAAATCACGTAGATATAACTCCTGTATAAATTTTAATATCATGTTTTGTGTTTCAAGATGGCTAGAACCGACAGGATGGAGATGCCTTGAATGTCGATAAACTGAGTCTATTATAGCGCCGCCTTTCGAGAAAACATAAAGAAAGTACTGGAAACAATTTCACAGTCAGTAATACCAGTCAGTAATATCTGGACACATGTTCAGACGAGGTAAGTCAGACCAGATGGCTCAATAAGTCACATTAAGAGTATCTTGTTTTGAACTTGTATACGAAGTCTGTGAAGCTGAAAACTAAGAGCTTTCTACTTTAAGCTTGGGGCATCTTTATTAACTGTGGTGTCAACTACTGACGGCTGAAGATGTCTTTTGAGATAGGTACAAGGAGCTAATGCCTATTGGTCTATGATGAGATACTCTATATATATCTGGAAGAAGTGCTTTGTGAGCAAATCAACTTCATATCTCTGCACTCATAAAAGACAGCCTTAGTGCCATTTTAAAGATTGAAAAACCTCTTTCTATCACAATATTAACTGTTAAGGACTTGTGTCATTGAGATCACTACGATGACGCACTATGTAACGGTGCACTTCTGTAACGGAAATTTATGGGTAAACAGCAGCTGAAAGTATCTAAGTAGTACATCACTTTAGAATCAAAAGACACAGAAATGAATGTTGGAGAAATGTTTAAGTTTCTTAAATGTCAGCTATCTACTACACCGTTAACTATCAAGGGTTTGTATCGTTGAGAGAGACAGCGTTAGCCAATAATTTTCGATAGTCTACGAAGATGAATTAGTCTTTAAAATACCTATCGGTAAATAACTGTGTCAGATCATCCTCAGTCGCACGTAAACTCTTGGAACCAAACGAAATATAAACTCACTCCTGGTGCCAATTTATATAGACTGAAATAGCCTCTGTCTACCTCAGTTTAAATTACTTTGGTGCCAGAGTCATTTAGAACGATACAGTGACACAATACCTACCTAAAATCTTTGTGACTGAACTTATCTTTAAAATTGGAAAAAGCCATGTGTATATCTTTACCAGCATATAGATCTGGAACTGAAAAACAAAGGAACTCAAGCTTTACGCAATTTTACATTTGAGATGCTTTTTGGTAATTGCAACAATAATTATCAATTGTTCATGTAACCTGAGATATAGTGAGCCACTGTCTAAAGACATCAAGAAATAGCAACTTGTGAGCATCGTCTGTTGCACTTAACTCTAGTAGTAATTTTCAATTTTAGTGTCATTTTAAGGAAAGGAATTGGTGTTTGTAAAAATCGTTATCGTAAAATGAAGCCTTGTTCATATAAGGTTGAGGTTTCGACTCTGTCTTCAATCTGTCGTATAATGAAAATACTTTACATGTGCATTTAATTCACACAAGAAACAAAGATCAACTTATTAAGCTTTGTTAGATACTTCTTTACTTCCCAAGTGTTTCTCACTTTGTGAACATATTGGTCTCGTCAAACGACTGTCCCTGGCCATAGTACGACAGAATCATTCATCCTTTCAGCAGCGCTCTAAGAGAGAGCGCTTGGGCGTCGTCGGCATCTGGGAGTGAAAGACTGCGCGTGAGAGATGGGAGGCCAGCCGGGCTGGCATGGGCAGGGGTGAGCGAGGTGGGACGATCGTGCAATCCCAGAACTGAGCAGGTCAGAATAGTCTTTCTCTCCTTTCCTTTGATCAAGGAGTTTATGGGTAGCCCCGCCGTATCACAATGTATGTGATACATAGGAGAATGGCAAGGAAGGATAATTTTGACAGGATCTATTTTCCTTAACACTGAAACGGATTTGTGTGGATTGGTCAAAATTTTCATGGTGTTGTTTCCTTGATTTGGATGTTGTCTTATGATATTAAGCACAGGAACTTCAATATTCAAATTAATATAAAGTTTTCTCCCCACAACGTTCAGACGTAGTGTTCTTTGTCCCTATGTAGAAGTGAACCTTGTGGAAAAGGCATACTTTTTGTGTATGGGAACAGATATATTGAACAGAAATAACAGATCGGTGTGAACAGTTCGAAGTTTGGGTCCTTCCTCAGATCTGTCACAATGGGTCCTTTGTTACTATAACTTGTGTAATTCACTAGGAGTTCTTTGTTCTCGTGTTGTACTGGGCACAATGAGGAGATCTGAGACCTCAAAGAAACCGACGGTGGTCACTGCCTCGGATTCTCGCAATGGATATCACGTCCAGCTCAAACTGCAGGTGTCTAGCGAGATGTCCACGACAAATGGTAGTAGGATCCCGTTCCTTTGTCGGTCCCGGTAAGCTGGCTAATCATAAGATAAGTTCTAACTGTAAGATACAGATAAATATAAGATAAAGAACATCCAATGAAAAATGTGCTTTAAAAACTCGTATTATAGATCCTCTTTGTCTGCTTTACTCCGTCTCTCTCTCTCTCTCGCTCTCTTGTTCTTTTTCTAATGCTTCTCCTATCGCAAAGTGGCATCGATATAAAGCTCTGTGTGATAGTACTGACAATAGCAAACTAGGCGAGAATAATAGTACTATCACAGGAAAAACATGTGTTATGATAAAATTAATACTCTTGATTCTGGCAAAAGTTTTGACACATGTTTAGAGAGCATTGCTAATGTTTTGATCCTTCTATAATTATAGCGCATTATGATAACAGTCTAAACATTAATTAAGTTCATTTCTTGACCAATCTGCAGTACAAATCAGTCATACATTTATTATATCAGAACTATGGTTAGTTGTCGTAGCGTTCCTGTATTCACTCTTTCAAAAGTACTCTATATTATTAGAAGGTGCCTGAATATTCACTGTTATAATGCTCATCTTTTAACATGCTAGAGCATGACCATAATCCATATGCTCCTTATCTGAAACCTCTTAAAATACAAAGTAGAACTGGAGGCGCCCAAATATTCAAATACTAATTCTTTCAGAACAGTAATGAAGCAAGGACTGTGACAGGCTATCTACAATCATTTGATAGTTCCTGTTTTTACCTTTTGAGGCTAATTATTCGGCAACGAAATTGTAAGCTAACCATTTTATACCAGTATTTTTACGCAATTCTGTCTGAAAGGAACGTTGTCATGGGGCATTGGTAATGATATGCGTTTCTTTGTTCGTATCGAGTGTCACCTGTTGCACATGCATCTATGATAGAAAATGAAGAGGGAAAATAGAAGGGGAGGCTATAATTATTCAGGCTACGTTTGGGATGGTAACTGATGGCACGACTGTCTATTCCCCTGTGACTGTGGAAGACTGTCCTGTCAACACTCCCTCATCCTGTCTGAGGAAATGAATCTTAAGTACCATCTATGTCCCATTACTCCAGACTGTACTGCGCACATGTTCCATTATCAGTGCGGTTGAGCGTACATGCACACTGTGATCTATGAAAACTCTATGCGCACTGTGATTCATGAATAGCTCATGCGCAACGTAGTTTATGAAAAGTCCACGCAATATTGCAGTTTATGAAAAGTTTGCGTCCACTGCTGTTTATGAAAAGTCCACACGCCCTGTGGTTTATGAAAAGTTCATTCATACTGTGGTTTATGTGAAGTTTATATACACTGCCGTTCGAAAGAAAGTCGTGCCCACAGGGATTTATCAAAGGTTCGTACACACTGTCATTGATGAAAATGTCATGCACATTGTAGATTGCAAATGGCATTGTGGTTAGTATAAAGTTCATATACACTGTGGTTTCCGAACAGTTTATACATACTGCAGTTTATGAGAAATCCATAAACGTGTTGCATATGAACAGCTTTTATTGTGGTTTGCGAAATGTCCATTATACAGCCTCCTTCACGAAAAATTCATGGGCGTTGTGCTTATGAAACGTCTGTGCACACTGTGATTTATAAATAGTCTATAACGCTATGTGAGAAAAAGGAAGGAGGAATAAAAAGCGAAACTGAGAAAAACAAATTAAAAAAAAATAAATGCCATTGTGGGTGGAGTTTGCCCAGAGGGATGGGCAGAAAAAAAGGTATTACTTTGATTAGCGTTTAGATATGAGGTATGGGACAGAAAGTCGTATTGTTTGTCTATTGTTTACATCAATTCCTTTAACCTTTAACACTTTAAAGAGATTACAAAATTTGTTTTCTCTGTACGTTGAATCATATAAGTTCACAACTATGACATAAGATAAAACAATAAGATAAATTAAAAACTTCCTGTGATAGAGAGAAAAGAAAATACCAATGCAGAAGATGTCAAAAGAGATGATGTAAGCAACGGACAAATGATCACGACCTTCTCTCACATTTTCATATAACCGATCAATCTTCATGGCAGCCATGATTGATGTAATATATATTACTGTGGATTAGCAGAACGAACAATTAGTTGTTCTGGATGTATAAAATCATTATGTTACTGACTTTTTTTTGTAATTACTCCAGCAACTGGGAATGGGATCTTTTTCTAGAGGATAAGTAAGATTATCTAATTATTTTATCTTATCTAATGTTGTCTTTTCTATCTTATTTCAATTTATCAAATCTTACCTGACTTTACTTTTCTTTTCCTTATCTTCTAAAATCTTTATCTTGCCTTACTTTACCTTTCCTTGCCCGACCTTATCTCACCCTATCTCATTTCAACTGATCTCTTCATGAGAATGAGAATGATCATTTTCAATTAAAGGTTAAAAGAAGTTTCTCCACTCTCAATAAAAAGATGAGCTTATCATGGCTAGATGGGTAGACCATACTGCATTGTTTTTCTTTCATCAACGAGCAATCCATTTTAATATCTCATAAGCTTAGCACTACTTAAGGAAGACTAAAAAATGCTCTTTTGGCTCGCCCTTTGCATTTGCATTTTGACATTATGGAGGTTTCATTCATGGGGAAAGAAATGAGGTGTTGCACTGTGAGAGAAAAGATAAATGGAAACTGATGAAAGAGAACGTTGGGAGAAAAACACATTAATCACTTCAATAACAATAGCAACTGTAGTTACCAAAGGAACTGTTATGTCAGTGGGATAGGCTAAACAGTTCCTATTGTTTTGGTTACTCTTGACGGGTTTGAATTTCCATTTTCTGAAGAACAAAAACAGGCGAAAATGAAGCCTTTCTTGTAATTAAATGGTTACGGATATTGAAAATAACACATTTGTCTTGATTCTTCATTCTGTTCTACTTCCTCCTTTCACACGCTAGAAAGGCACTGCCGGTTCGTATTGTTCTACTGGAAATAGAACAGTCTGAACTGGTTTAACAAACTAAACTAGGTTACCTAGTCTTTGAAGGCAATTTTTTGTCCGTTTCAAGATGGTCAATGGTGAAATAGTGTTCAGCTCCGAAATACGAGCTCTTTGTGACCAAACCATGGCGTTGAAAAGTGTACGAAAGAGTCAAAACCTGAACTGAAAGTTGACCAAGGACTATTTTTTGTTGTTGTTGTTCGGTTAGATGGTGGCACTTTTCTATCTTCTGCTGTCAGAAAAGACAATTCTTTGCTTTCATGTTTCGCTCTCCTTTGTATGGTTGGGCTTGCAATGAGACATTTTACATTTAGCCGGATCACGTCCCTTTAACTGGCACAGGGGTTTATTGAGGGCAGGGGAAAATTTATTTACTTAATTTATTAGTAGGCTCACACACCCCCCCGCCCCCACCCTATCTCGTACCCCTCATCATGTGAACACAAATTTCAGTATAAGTAGCATGTGATAATTGAAGATGAGTTAAACATTTTTGTCTCTTATTATTGAGGCAACGAAAGAATTATTGAGATGGAGAACAAAGCAGACAGTTCTCTAAGATCATTTACATTGCCGGTCACCCATTTAGGGTAAGGACAAAAAATCTTTCAGCTCAATCAAGACCTCATTTCATTCAGCGAGTAACTACCTCGCACCATTGTCCAAACATCTCTATCATGAGGACATTACTGTGACTTATAATTAGTTTAGCTTTGTTCCTTGAGATTCTATCCTAAGACCTGTCTGTTCACGCAATTTACTGTCTGGCGTTTTCAGTGCATCTACCATTATACAATATGTCCACCTGTCAACTTCTTCTTTTGCTTATCCTGAGAATTTCTAGTAAAAATTTGATGAAGGTGCGAAGTTTTTAACAATTTCTTTTCATCAGTTAGTCTTGATGGTTGTCCAGCTATCAGCACCATGTTCATACTAACAGTATAAAAACACGTTCACGTTCTTGTACCCTCCATAACCTTCATGGGCCAAAAGCTTTCCACGAGCTTTCATCTGTCGCTCTTGTGCTTTAGGTGCATGTCTTTGACGAACTGTCTTTTACTTAATAATATTTTAACTAGACGTCTCTAGATATGTATTTGCAGTCTCTCTTTCGTTCTGTCTCTCTCTTTCTTTCTTTCTTTCTCTCTCTCTCTCTCTATCTATCTATCTGTCTGTCTGTCTGTCTGTCTATCTATCTATCTATCTATCTAAATGTCCATCTGTCTGTCTGTCTGTATTTTTATCAAATTATTTATCGATCTAGTCTATCTGTTTGATTGATCTTTCTAGTACATTTTTCCATATCCTAGGGCGTTATTGTTAGTGACATCTTAACAATTTTCGTCAGCAGTTTTCATCATGGCATTCAATGTTGACGACGAAGAAGATGATGATGATGATGAACTGGCACAAAGGTCAGCACGGGTTATTCATACATGAATGCAGAGCAAACCGAGAGCCTTTGGTATATATGTGCCAAATGACTGGTGTAGAAGAATGCTAGGACATGCCATACTGTCTTTCATTGAATAACAGGTTTCCTTTCCATGCAGATGCCGCTTTTTGTCTCTCCTGAGAGTACTGGAAATTCCATTGAGCTTTTTCTGTCGATTGCCATAATTTCCCCAAGTATCAATCTCACTGTCTCGGGCGTTTTCTGGGTTAGTTATGAATGGCTTTGCAAATCCTGATGGTCCTTCATAATGACGGTATTATTGGTCTTGATGGTTTTTGGTTTGGTCTTGTTTCGTATTTTTAATTTCTGCATCGTGACAGGCTATTACCGCTTGAAGTCTCCCTGTTATGTCACATAATGTGCTCGGCATCTTGACTTCTGGCGTAAGGTCAAACTGATCTCTTCACTTTAATCTTTAGTCATGATTTTAGTCGTGATTATCCCATACTCGTTTTCTGTTTTTTAAATTAAAATTTTGAGTTTTATTGATCTGAGCCACTGTGGAGTGACTGTGACCCTTTGAGAATTCACCTATTGGCTTCTAAGATGCGTGTACACACCTTGTACATTGTCAGTGTAAAGCAAAGACCAGCCATCTCCAGCAAGATTCCATTGATTCTAAGCTGAACACACAGTGGAGACACAGCTATGCTAGGGAATCTATCTTTTCATGTTTAGGATCTCTCACCTCTGATTGTCTATCTGGGGGTTCCTTTAACTAATACCAAAGTAAAACAGTTTCATGCACATAAACACACACACACACACAAACACACACACACACAGGCTTTGTTTTATTGTCTTACAAAAAAAAAAGCAAGAACAAAGAAAGAGAAAAGAAAAGAAAAATACTTATGAAATTACATTTCTCTGATTTTCTTTCCCAGCCTTCGCTCTCTTTTCTCGGTTATTCTCTCTCCCTCTGACTCTCTCTCTCTCTCTCTCTCCCTCTCCCGTGCACACACATTTCTGCTATACTCCGAACGAATGTACATCAGCAAATCACCCAACAGTCGCCATGTCGAAGGCAATCACTAGCTGTCACGTAGAATATACGCCGAGACCGGAAAGTAAGTGACGTCATACAGTCGAGACGTCTAGCGTTCTTCTTTTTCTGCGTAACCGAGACTGTCTGACACATAAGGTGGAAGGGGCAATATGCCTACTAGACGAGTGTTAGGACTCATGGAGTCAGATCAAACTGATAGCCAAGGTCTTCAGTCTATAATTTGTTATACATTACTCCGAAAACATGAGGCCCTAATTATCTGTACTCATGTGATGGTCAAGCAGATAGATCATGTAACACTTAGTTTACTATTCCATGGCACTAACTGACGATTATGTACGCCCTATAATTTTCTTATTGCCATAGAAAGAATGTTCAAGTTTATGAAAGTCTTCGAGAATTTTTATTACTTTGATAAAGAGCGTAATTAATAATACTCTGCGGGGAAAATATGCCAACATGACGAGGAAATTAGGAGATATTCACGGAGGAAGATGAAATAATGTTGAATTATGGCCTCAATATGGTTTCGTGCTCATTATTATCGGTAACTCTCTTTAGAATGTTGTCCACTTGGTAAAGATTTTACTCAATTCGATAATAAGATAATTGCACAATTTCATTAAATTTTTGCTGAAGTACCTCGTTCAGGAGATTCCTTCATCCTCTTATTTTAAGGAATGCACCCTAGGCAAACTCAGGAGTAGTTTGTGACAGAGATCAGATAGATAGACAAAACCGATGTGAAATAATGCATCATTTTTTATGTTAGTCATGTTTCAATCTCCTCTTAAGCAAAATTAAAGTAGACTATTATCCAAAGATATTTTATTTTCTTCATTTCTGGAACAGTCTTCTCTATCTTCTCTGTTAGCACTATTCAAAATATTAAAGTATGATGTTATTTTTCTTTAGTACGGGATTTGAGGTTTATAAAGCACATGATTATAATATCAATGTCACAATTTCTCTCTCTCTCTCTCTCTCTCTGTCTCTCTCTTTCTCTCTCTCACCCCGCAGAGATGGAGGCCGTTTTTTTTTTGACCGTATTGTTCATAAAATTCATTTATGTAATTACCTGAAAAGCCTTAAAACGCTCAGAGAGACAAAAACAACTAATGATAAATGAAAGCGGTTGATTAATGGACATTGTCCAAACCAGTGATAGAAATGATATTGAGAACTGTATTTATGTTTTTAACTTTTAATGTTTCAGTAAATTTTATTAATTGTGACCATATTTCATGATAATGTCCTAAAGACATTGACAAAAAAACGGTTAAAATAAATGTCACAGAAAAATGCAATTTGTTCATTTGTTAGGGATTTTAATGATTTTCTTCATAAAATTTACTGACTTTTAAAAACATTTCTATTCAACTTAATAATAAAGAGCTTGGCAGAAGAAAAGATTGCCCCTTAGCATCTAGAAGACATATGCAGATATTAGGGTGAGTATCAAGAAGACCTGTGCACAATTTGTCAGGAAATAGAGTGCCCGATGACTCCAGACTAGATCTAAGTTCGAGACAAAGATGAAAATTCTGTGCTGATTAATAATTATAGATTTCACCACATTGCAAAACAACACAATTTAGAGCTATAATCCTGGATGGTATAGACAAGACAGACAGACAGACTGACTGACTGACTGACTGACTCATAGATAGATAGATAGATAGATAGATAGATAGATAGATAGATAGACAGACAGACAGACAGACAGACAGACAGACAGA